>VUQJ01013142.1:12047-25651 GCA_015108635.1 Andinoacara biseriatus
AGTTTTGCTTCCCCTTGTCTAGTCTGTTATGTCGTTCACCTGTGCTCCAAGCTGTTTCCACTCCCCTCGTTTACTTGTGTATTTAGGTCCTGTGTTTTCTGTGCCTCTTGTCGCGACGTCTTCATTATTTTCCTCCCGCTGTGTGCTCCTGTGCCCGACTCTTGCTTTTGTTCCTGTTCCATCTTCCAGCAATAAAGCTTATTTATGTTCACATCTGTGCCCAGTGTCCTACATTGAGGTCCTCATTCCTGCCTGCCACATAGCCGATGCATGACAAACTGCTGATTTGCTTTGTGTCTGCACAGAAATGATTGTGGTCATTTTGACAATTTTATTCTGTTTATTGTGGCATTGGATTAATTTTTTTTATACTGAAATTAGTACTTTAAATGATAATAATAAAAGACAAGAGTTTCAGCTTCAATGTCACTGTTCCATCAGCATTTTGATAGGCAACCATTTTAAGTGGAAGAGTGGAAACCCACAATGCACTTCCTGCTCAGCATTCAGCGGCATGCAGGCACAGGTGGAAATGAGCTACTGATGATGCTGGAGCAGAAACAGTGCAAATATTAGGGTTAATTTCCAAATAACAAATAACTGTAGAGCAACTCCAAACAATTGATATCATTGATTTTTTACATCTGGATGTGTAAATTAACAGCTGCTTGCTAACATATAAAAAGAATAGTGCATCATTTATGCGATTATTTATGCAATTTTGAGTTGTGTACCTAGTTTCAGATGATTGTTTTGCTTTACCCTGCTGCTTCCTTTACATTAGTGAAAATCAGAAGCAGCTAATTTATTGATAGAAATAAAAAATAAAAATCAAGCATGAGCGTTGGACCGCTATCAGGTGGATGTGGGTGTCGTAGCTATATCACCTTTATGAGGTGATGATGTTGTTATTGCAGCTTATTTTGTTTCTCTATAAGTCAAAGTGTTATATATCACAGATTTAAAGGCTGGGTAATTTTTTAAATGGTGGAAAGAAGTGCCCTCTGATAGTAATGCTGCTGCTCATTAATGTCTGATTAATAAATGCTGCATTATATGTTCAACAGCTGCTTCTTTAGATAGACCTGTTCATCTGCTTGTGATCTCGAATATCTAATCAGCCAATCACATGGCAGCAGCTCACATGGTCAAGAAGACAAGAGCATCTCGGAACACACAACATGTGGAACCTTGAAACAGAACAGGAAACTGAGGCTGCAGTTCATGCAGGCTCACCATAGAAGATCGGATAAATGTTCCCTGATCTGATGAGTCTTAATTTCTGCTGCAGCGTTCAGATGGCAAGGTCAGACATTGGTGTAAACAACATGAAAGCATGAATCCATCCTGCCTTGGATCAATAGCTCAGGCTGTTGGTGGTGTGATGGTGTGAGGGATATTTTCTTGGCACAATTTGGACCCCTAAGGGTGAACTGAGCATCATTTAAACACCACAGTGAGTATTGTTCCTAACCACGTCCATCCCTTTGTGACCACAGTGTACCCATCTTCTGATAGCTGCTTCCAGCAAGAAAAAGCACAATATCAAAAAGTTCAAATAATCTCGAACTGGTTTCTTGAACATGACAGTGAGTGCACTCGAGTGGCCTCCACGATCTCCAGATCTCAATCCAACAGAGCACCTTTGGGATGTGGTAGAACAGGAGATTCTCATCATGAATGCACAGCTGACAAATCTGCAGCAATTGTGTGATGCTGATATGTCTCAGGGGTGTTTCCAGCACCTTGCTGAATCTATGGCATGAAGAAGGCAGTTAAGGCAGTTCTGAAGGTAAAAGGGGGTATAGCCTGGTACCTAATAAAGTGGCGGTGAGTGTAGTTTGTGCTTATAATGTACAATGTTGTTGGCTAAGTCTTCTCTTTACTGAGAGGATGTAAATGTTCTGTGTTTCTTTGCAAAGAGCCCTGCAAACTCACACTGAGACAAACTCAAGCTTTGGGACATCAGAGAGGGAGGGAGCGGCTGCGGGACGAGGAGGAGGTGACCTCTGACCTCTGGCCTCCCAGTGGTGGAATAACCTTAGCCCTCTGTATGAAGGAAAATGCAGAGAGCTGCAGATGTGACAACAGAGCTTCATTCTGCTGTCCAACAACCAAACACTGCCCTGCCTCAGCGTGCATGTGTGTATATTAGCCTCTTCATCATTAATACAGTTAGCTTTGTCAGATCTGGGACAACACAGAACAATAGAGCTAAAACCCTGACAACATGCATAGACTGTTGTGTATATTCTACTCTTTCCTGTCCTGTTTTTCTCTCCTTTAATCAGAAAATGTCCAGCAGTGGCTCTCCTCCTCCTCCACTGCAGCTGCACAGCTATGCCTGTATACTGCTGCACACCACCGAGGCTCCTATTGTCCTGCAGAGTTCTTATCTGCTCGTTCTGTGTATGGACGTTTGTGTGTATTTGTGCGTTGCTATACAATCAAACACATCCTCAGTCTCTCCCACAGTCTCCATGAGAGCTGTAGACAGGAAGTACAAATTTAAACTTTAATTAACTTGAAAACACACACACACATACATGCAAACACACACTGGGCCGTGATTCATATTTCACATTGGATCTCAGCGTTCTCTGTGCTTCTCTGTAAATGCTCAGCAGTTTTTGCTTCAGCGGATACTGATACGTTCCTCAACCAGCAGGACGACAAATGATGGCTAAAATATTTGAAGAATTTAGTGGAATCAGCTGCTCTTTAGCTTAATTTAGATTAGAACTCTGTCACACATTCTTCAGTTTATGCTTTCAGAAACATTCCCTGTATATAAAAGATGGAGGTAGCCACTGCGACGTCACCCACTGGTTTGTAAAGCGCTGTTTTGAAGCCTCAAAGTTAGCATTTTAACAAACTCAGAATTGATGAGCTGTGAAAACAAACAAACAAAACAAAAAAAAAACACCTCTGTGCATTTTAATGAAGAGGTAAATTAGCTTTAGAGACCCATCCATTTTTGTACCAGGCTGTAAACATATTTTGCTACAATAATGCTGGCCATTTTAACAATAACATCTGTGGAGCCAGCCCACACTTTGGAGCCAGCCTCAAGTGGCCATTAGAGGTACTGCGGTTTTTATGATTATAATTAGATTAGATTGCTTTATTGTCACTGAGTATTCAGTAAAACTTTCATTGCAGCCCCGTTCAAAAACACATACAGACATATATACGCTAAACACTATACATAAAAACACTAGTAAATACACTTTTCATGCCCCAGATTGCTGCTTGAATAGTCAAAGAACTTGTTTGCAGTAGAGCTTAAAAGTGAGTTTAATTTTGCCCTGGGCTATTACCTGTGTGTTAGCACACCTTGCTCTCCCTACTTTCCTGCCTACCCTTGGCTGGACGGCTAAAAATGGCTTTTGTTTTAGTCGAACTTCCACATTCTTCCTCTCTGCTTGGACAAATGAACACAAATGCAGAGTCCAGCTTCAGTGTGACCCATTTAGTGAGGTTTCCTACTGAGATGTCATTAAAAATTTGTTGTTTAAGGGCAAGGGGTTGAAATCTATCATCTTTTGAGGGCCACCTACAGATAACAAGGCTATTTGGCAGGAGTGAATTATAGAGTAAATTCACGGATACATCCTTCTATCCACATAAATTATAGTGTCATCATATCAAGATAAGATAAGATAAGATAAGATAAGATAAGATAAGATAAGACGTCAATGATCCCAGAATGGGGAATTTTGTGCATTATAGCAGCTCAAGTACAGAAGGATAAAATATATATCAAAATGAAATAAAATAGAAAACATTATATACATGAAATAATTCAAGAATTCATGAATTAGTTGCTGCTTTAATAAGGCTGGCCACTAACTGGAAGGCCTCTTGTTTTGGTTCCCGGTTCTGACAGTCGGCAGGCCGGGGTGGGCAGGAAAATTCAACTGATGTAACACGAGGACACATAAAAGTCTTGTATGAATGTGTGTGTGAGAATAGATAGATGAGATTTGAGACTAGAAAGCAGCTATATAAATGAAAGCTGCCTTTATTGAAGTGAAACAGATATTTTGGGGCAGAGCGATGTTCTAGGAACTCAGACAGTGACGCTGTCAGGATCTGTGGTCTTCCCCTGTGTGTGTGGGATCTGCACATAGGAACCATCAACTAAATGTGTAAGTGTGCCCTAATGTCAGCAGTCATGTTGCTACAACAGACTGTCTGTGTGTGTGTGTGTGTGTCTCTCTCTCATGCAGTCTCTGTCTTTTTCTGGGTCTCTCGCCCCTGGACTGAACAGCTGCTTTGCTCCAGAGGCATTATGGGTCTGTGTTGCTGTGGCGATGCCTCCAGTTATAGCAGATGTTCTATTTCCTGATGTCAACATTGCTGCTGCCGACCACACTGAAAATAATAATGCAGTGTTAAAAAAAAACAAAAAACCTTCATTAGGTTGAACAGAGGATGTGCGTTTGTGTAAGTGTGTGAATGTGTCAGAGGCTCCGGTGTGTCTTCCTCTCTGCTCGCTGGAGCTTTCACACATTCTGACTTCACAAAGCTGTTGTTTTAAATATAGACCGGCTGCACTTGACAATTTTCAGAGTTTCCCTCTGATGGTGCTGATCTGACAGGAAGTGACCTCACTGCAGCTCTGGTGTCCGATTGGACTGGATTAATACCGAGGCTGTCCTCTTACAGGACATCCCATTGTTTCCATCCTGTCTCACTTCCTGTTGGTCTTTTTGTTTGTTTTTTTGTTTGTTTAGCCAAAAAAACAAACAGCTGGATGGGGATTTTGCAAAGTGGTCACCATGGACACTCTACTCGCTGTCTCTTTCTCTGAGTGCAGCTGTCAGCTGGTTGAGAAGACTGCCTCCTTGTTTGGGAGAGATGAATGAACACTGAAGATATTGTCAGGAAAACAATCGTGTAAACATAACACTTAAAGGATCATTCTTATTTATTTCAACCTGCCTTATTTGCTATGACTCTGTGTGTTTAGCTGACTTTGCAATCTTTGCTTCGACTGCGGAGATTCAGGGAAACGAGGAGACAGACAAAATCAGGGAATATATATCAGGGAAAACTAGCAAAGCTAGGGGTCAGAGGAGAATGAGCAGACTTCTTCAAGCTAACAGGAAACTGGATGCCACTCCTGTCAGCTAAGGACAGAAGACTGAAGCTGCAGTTCACACAGGCTACCCAAAATTGGACAATAGAAGATTGGAAAATGTTTCCAACTTGTTTAATCTATTAAATTTAAACTATTTAAAGGCAACAGGAAGTCCAACCTGCCTCAAGCAAGGTGTACCCAATACAGTGTTTGGTGAGAGAAAGTATCAAGAGACGGTGAGGTCAAATACCGACTACACTGTAACAGAAGCATTGTCATAGAGAAGAACATGAAGACTGTGCATGGTGGACTGACGACCCAAACCACCACCCGTTTTAGACACATCTGTGCCTCTAACAACACTAAACTTAGACCTACTCCTATTTAATGTCTTGGCATTGATTGATTGACTGATTTTTTTCCCCTACATGATACGTGTTATATATTAAAATTGTTACTCCGTGTTTTTTTTTGTACAATCTACTGATAAAAAAAAAAAAATATGGTACAAGATGTTAATTAACTGATTCAACAATGTGCTGTCAGCCTCATTATGTAGTGTGCAGATTACAGTGTCAGTATGTAGCATGGGAGTGGAACACAGTACATGAAATTAACCTTCACTTTGACAAATGAGAGGGTCTCATCACTGACTGGGACCCTCTAATATTCATTCATCCTAAAGCCTTCTTTGGGACTGAAACTGATCGTGTCAGCATTAAAACGGAGACCGCGGTGCGATGGTTTTACTGCGAAACACACTCTCACATTAACAGCTGTGTTGTCTCCCACAGACCGGTTTCCAACTGTTGATTCATTAACACACTCTGCTGGAGGTGACGCACTCTCTCGCTCCTGATGTGAAGCATTGCGTTGGAGAACAGTCTGTCCTCTACACTGCGGTTGTTGTGTACTGTCACACAGAGATGCACACAGCTGTACTTCATCAGGAAATCAGATCTAGTCAGAGGAAGTGCCACGAGGCTTCTGGCCACATCACCCAGCTCAGCATAAACTGTTGTTGTTGTTGTTGTGTTGTTTAAAGTCCAGGCACCCTGCACATTACCAAATCCACCAAATTAAGTAAATGAGTAACTGACCTTCAGCTTGATAACACTATTGGAAGGACAATATTGATTTTCTGTGCCTTTGATTTCAAAGGTACAGAAACATTTTATAAGCGCAACAGCAAAATGTTGATTTTTTTTTTAAACTATCTTTCTTTTCATGTTCCTGGATGCAGCATCTTTTCAGCCATCATGATTGCACGCCTCATGGCCAACCTACCACTCAACCTATCAAACACGAGGATTCTTCGATCCAGCATACAATGAATCATTTGTATCTTGACTGAACAGACGCTGAACAGGAGGTCAGTTACTTTGCTTTGATAATTTTGACTTTTAAATTAGAGACAGAATCTGGGTGTGTGGTTCCTTCCTGGTAGGTGTTTTAAGTACTTCCAGGACACATTACATAACAGTTTATTTCATTTCCAACCCTTAACTAAGGACAGACTGTAAGCAGCTTGGTGTGTTAAAGCAGTTCAACAGTGAAACTATTAAAGGGCTGAAAAAAGAAGCTAATGCTGAAATCAACCAAAAACCAAAGTAAAAAAAAACCCTGCAGTTACCTTAGCGAGTCCGCGAGCCAGCTAGGGTAAAGTCAAAATCTGATGTTCTACTTTCTCAGTAGTCAGTCTAATTAGCAGATATGTATGACTATGGGAATTGTATTACATGTGGAGAGTTCCTTTTGTCCAGCTGCAGCAGCAGGTCAAACTTTTAATTTGCCGAATGCACAGGTTCATGACGATACATCTACTCAACTGAGATGTTCTTTTGTGTTTTTAGCAGATATGCTGAAACAAGATGGTGACCACAGTGGGCGGTTTCATGCTACCTTTGTGAGCATGCTGATGTTGGCCTTTAGCTGTGTAACAGCACAACCTCACAAGGACCCTTTTCCTGAGTGTAGAACAGTTCAGTCAAAATCCTGTTAGAAGTCTTGCCACACAGGTTTCTGTTCAGGGTGCTTTGAGTGCCACGGATCTCAGAGGTTTGAGGAAGCTGGGGGCAACAGGAGAACAGTCTGTAATCGCACCGACAGTTCCTCCTTGTCTTCACCAGTGTGGCCATTCCAGAAACATAAACACCCTTTTTTTTGCCTGATTATAAATAGTCAGATCTGTACTTCTGGCAGACTCGGTAATTAACAGGCTCAAACACTGGTGGCTGATTATTTTTGAACATTTTGGTCTGGAAATGAGCTTTTTTTTCAAAAAATTTAGCTTTTTTTATACACATTTTTATTTTTTCCACAAGAAACTATCAGTTAAACGTCTTTAAAAAAAAGAAAAGAAAGCAAACATGTAGTAACCCAAGGTCAAAGTTCACCTCAGTGACCACCGCTTCCCCTCAGTTGGTTTTGGTTGTAAATACCTCAGTAACCATGCCGACTGCACCAAACTACCGCTTTGCTTTCCCACATTGAGGGGACAGAGGCTTTAGTGCAACATTGGACAGCTGATGGTTCATGTTCTGTTTCTGACGCTCCCTCTTCCCGTTGTCACAGGATGTTCACCTCTGTCAAGGTCTCCCCTTTTTGACAACATCAAAATAAAAGCACTGCATGCTGACCTTGTGTCAAAATAAGAGTTCAATCTTTATCTTGTTGTCAGTGAGAAAAATAACATCCTGAATACACATTCACTAAAACATACACATTCCCGCCTCCCTCGATCTCTCCTACGTAACCGCACGCTATTTTTCTAACTTCCTTCTTCAAAGCGGAAGTAAAGTAGTAAAGTCTGATCTTTGCTTCCTTTTAAATAGACAAGAGGAAGAGGGACGGTGTCACACCGGGGAGCACATTTCAACAGATCTGCTCTGAAGATAAGACATCACACCATCACGAATCCCCCAAATCTGTAGGTTTCTGAAGAAAAAGCTAAACTGTAACTGATATATTCTTTTTTTCCCCATCGGCATCAAATATCATTTGAACTCGTTTCAGGTTGAATTGAGATGAACATAAAAATAACAGGCTGCAGGTTGTGTGTTGAACCCCTTGAGTGCTTAATGGAATATTGAATCAACTTGCTGGCATGTTATTGATCAAATAAAAAAGCCTAGTTACTGTTTGTAATTATTATTTTGACAAGTCCAAACTGAATCACAGATTTCAAGATGTCATAAAAGTCTTGAATAAAAATAGCTGATATCTGGTTTTGATTTGGAATAGTTAGATTTAGTAGTTTTTACATAAAGGGCTAAGAGTACCGAGCTTATCTCATACACGCATTAACATTAGAACAGCCACTCTGTGGGTGAACACTGACCAGTAGGAGTCCCTGTAGCGGCACTGCTAAATTACTAAATTAAAGTGAAAAATTAAGTCTTTTCATTTAATTAATGTCCACCACACTAAAATAAATCCCCTTTGCTCTCTAGAACAATTCATGTAAGGATTTTCTGGTAAGATGCCCTTATTGGAAGGAAATTATTACAGATTTTTGAAAAATAAACCATTTTCATGGTGTGACTTAAGGTTAACGTTTGGCTGCCACACGCCCCACTTCTGTAGAGGAAAATTCTGGTCTGGGCTAAAGCAACCGCTCTGTGAAGGTCTTTTGTGTTCAAATCTGCTGTTTTGCTGACCCATCCCTCCACCCTGACCTCCTGCTTCTACAAATGTATTATGATGACAGCCAACTTCCTCCTTTGTTGCCAGTGAAATAATCTTACTTCCTGAGTCCAGAATGGAATGAGACACACCTAGTTATTAAAAATTGCCATTAAACCATGTCAAAGAAACTTAAATAAAAGTGTTGAAAGAATGTTCAAAAGACGGCAAATAAAGAGGAGGGAGGAGGAGGAGGAGGAGCGATATTGTTTAAAAACTGCTATAACTGTGACCATTTTCAGATAGATTCTCTAGTTGTACACGTTAAAAGTGCCATAAACATCTAAAGATTAAATTAGAAGCATGAGTACAGAAAAGAGGGCAAATGGTTTTAGCACTGGAGCTGCATCAGCCGGCCTTTGCTGTTTTCCCTTGTTCTGATCAGCAAATTCAAACATTTCTTGGTTCATAAATAGTTTGAATTGTGCATTCATCGACACGAATCTGACTTCACTTAACCCGACTGGTAAATATCCTCCATCTGCCAGTCCCTCGCTCTCCATGAGCAGAAGCACACACTCAGATATTGGTGTGAGCCCGTTACAGCTTCCTTCCCCCCAAACACACACTCACGCCCACCACAGGAGGTCACAGATATGAAGCCAACAGCTGGATCCAGCACACAGACACACACAGACACACACACGCAAGACCTTGTCTCCTGCCAGACAGGAAGAGGTCTGTGTGTGTCCAAGCGCGGGTGTTTGTGAATGAGGAGGGGGGCTTCATCCTGAATTTTATATCTCTGTGGCCCTGACCTGCTTATCTCTCACTGCTACCACACACACACACACACACACACACACACAGAGGCTCTAATGGCTGCTTAAAGCAGCCATCAGCTCGTTAACAGACTATCTGTTTCCCTCCAGGAGAGATTCTAGCTGCAGCTCATTAACATAATTAATTGAAGCTCGTTAGCTTAATGAAGCTGCAGGTTAATAGACAGAACAGAGTCCTTGGTGTTCATTTAAGGCTCTCACACAGCAGGAGTTCATCTGAACACTTTCTGCATCACATTGTTGGTGCAAAAAAAAAACCAACCCAAAAAACAAACACACCATGAAAAATTACATCTTATTAAAATAAGTGCATGGCAGATGACATTTGTGACTTAAGTAAAAACCATAGTTAGAATAAACATGTACAATAAAACAGCTGCACATACTAGCTGCACATACCTACTGACATGCTGCAGTTTTACAAAGCAAAGCAAATACACCGCTGTACCTGGAGCCTGTGCTATGAACCATGTTCAGGATACTCAGGATAGCTTTTCTTTCTCTGGCTTCACTCATCCTGACATCAGCAATTGGGCTAAGGCTCCCACGAAAGTGGTTATCAGCTGGATAAGTCAACCCAGGATAAGAGAGCGTTCACAAGAAAGAGGCTGTTTGGGAGTACATGACCAGTCAGAAACAGGTCTGGGCAGGTGAGCTGGCAGCAATGTAATTATAGACAGGGGAATGTTTTGTCTACTAAGTTGTCAGAACCGAATCTTTATTTACATTTGAGTGCAATGATGAACTGCTGCATCAGAAAACTGATGAGAATCAACAAACATGAAATAAATATGAAAAGAAATTCATTCAGGTAATCATATAGTAAAAATTGTAATTACAGGGGGAGACATGGAAAGCTTTATCAGATTTTAACACTAAAAGGCTCATTTTTATGATTTTGCTGACATTAGCACAGAAGACAGTGATAGAATCAGAAACTGACTGGATCCAAATGTGATAATAAAACGATTTTTATCATTTTGTGTGCTTATATTTTAGAGCATTTAGTGTGCTTTTAATTGACTGTTTATAGCAAAGACGGACAGGAAGCGTAGAGGGGAAATGAGGAATAGCGACGGTGTGGTCAGATGGGAATCGACCCAGGGGCTCTGCTGCTGAAGCTATTTTATCATTTCTGCATAACAATTCATCGATCTTTGTATGTTATCCAGCTACAACAAGGCTTCACATCTCCATTTGTTTTAAGAATGCCAGAATGCACTTGTTACTTTTCTCAGATCCTACAATCGTCATCAAACCACGGTCACAAAACAAATGAACATAAACGTCCCACAACACAGTCATCTAAATGTGCCTAATATATTGAAATAGAAATGCTGAACAGAATTTAACTGTTTCAGGATCAGGCACCTAGTCATTGTGAGATGAACGATGGGAGCAGAAATAAGGGGGAAAAAATGCTCTGATACGCACATTTTTTCTCAAAAAGTTTCTCTGAATTTTAATTTTCTTTGGAAAGCGCGGAGACACTGGAAGAAATAAGTTGTTCATCTCGTGCTAAATTTGCTCACTTTCAAAGAAATGAATTATCTCTCATTTTTATGGTAGTTTCCTTTTAAAGGAGAGAGACAGAATATCAATCAAAAAACCAGAAAAAACACATTACATAACAGTTTATTTGATTTGCATGTCATGGAGTGGAATAAGTATTTGTTCCTCTGCAACCCAGCCAGAATTCTGGCTCCCACAGACTGGGTGTGTGCTCATGTGGCACACCTATCCACAGAATCAGTTTCTTCCATTCCAACCTCTCCATCACCGTGGGTAAGACCAAAGAGCTGTCACAGAACATCAGGGACATGATTGTAGACCTGCACAAGGCTGGAATGGGCTACGAGACCATCAGCAAGAAGCTTGTTAAGAAAGTGACCATCAATGGCCTTCGGTCTGGAGCTCCAACTACTATCTTCCCTCACGGGGTGAGGATGTTCATGAGAAAGGTGGTGGCTCGGCTACAACTACACAGGAGGAGCTTGTTAATGCTTTAAGGCAGGTGGGACCACAGTCACCAAGAACACCGCTGGTAACACACTACACCATAATGGGTTGAAATGTTGCAGTGTGCCTCCAAGGTCTCCCTGAGAAGGCAGGAGCAAACCTGGTGACCAACCACAAGAAACATTTCACTGCTGTGGGGTTTCTTTATCAAGTACTAAGCGATGCTTTGATTCAAATACTCAATGACATGCAAATCAATTTATAACTTTTATGTAATGTGTTTTTTTTTCTGGATTTTTGGTTGATATTCTGTCTCTCCTTATGAAAATGAAACTACCATAAACATTAGCGCAAGAGTTCATTTCTTTATAAGGGAGCAAACTTTGAAATCCAGCAGGGGATCAAATAATTATTTCCCCCGCTTTAATTACAGCTGTTAAAGTGGACGGGAAGGGAGGTTTAGAGGGGAAATCGCTGTTTAGTAGAACTGCTAACAACTTGTAGATCTCTTAAAGACCCTGTTTATTGTTTGTTTGTGTTTTGTAAGTTGCAAACCACGAATGTTTGGAAAGCACAGATTAAATTTTTAGTAACATATATATATGAAACTCAGATCATAAAATAAGTGCCGTTTCTTAGGTCAATGGTTCTAAGGTCAATGACTTGTAATTTTTCTTGAAAAAATAAACAAACATCAGTTGAAAAGCTTTTGTTGTTGATGTGAAGTGTAGGTGCGTGGACTGTTTCTGCTTGTGAAGTGGGAAAAAAGTCTGAGAACCACCACTCACAGCTGTGACTCACATCTGGAGGTCTTACGGACCTAAAGCAGCATGATCCCTGTCTTGCACATTCATCATGGCTCTTCCTGCCTGGCAGCATCATGACTGTCAGACTGAGCGGACTCTCCCTAAATGGGAAGAACAAACTCTGTGTGGGAAGTTTACTTCCCGGAGAGCACAATGGCTGTTGTTCCAGACAGGATGTGACATCATCAGCAAGGACTTCGCCAGAGGATGTGGGTGAAACTCTGCATCTCCTGCAAAATGGTGGCACCGTATCTGCCTATCTGTGCACCGCGGTTACAGCCGAGGTCAAAGTGTGGTTCATTGTTGTAGGTCCACTGCAGGCTGATATTCAAAGTAATCCTGTTTACATTCTTTTCCTCTCTCCTGAGTACTCAGGAAAAAGTGTCCCAGTGACAGGATGATTTGTGGAAATAGTTTCATGTGGAAGGAAGTGAATGACGGACACCACTTTGGCCAAAACTTGTTTATTTGCAGCGGTTTGAAAGCGTGAGTGTACATAGGCAACACAAGCTGACTGCTTTGTTTTGGTCCTGTTTTGTATATACATTGTGATGCCTCAAATAATGATAAATTTATTAAAGAAATTGACATCTCTCCTTTACACCTCATGTTTAGCAGCTGGTGAGAAAACTGAAACTCAAACTGGGTTTTTACTTTAGAATAAAGTCCTGTCTGTCATTTGAGGCAAGAAAGAGACTTGCTGCTTCCACCTGTGCTGGATTATGGTGATGTTATTTATATACATGCATCTTCACAGTGCTTACATATGCTGATTTCTGTCAGAGAAAATGTTGAAGCTCTTACCCATCACTGTACATTGTATGCTCGTGTCAGGTGGTCTGATTTGTCATCTTATTGACTCAAACACTGGTATATTCTTATTTATGAGGCCATTCTTGGTCTGCTCTCACCTTACTTACTGAATTACATTCATCAAAAAGTGTGATTGTCTGAGGTCCCAAGACGCATTCTGTCCCCAAAGTTCTTAAACTTAAGGAACTGGTCTAAATTACAGGAGGGATGGACGGATGGATGGACGGATGGATGGATGGATAGATGGATGGATGGATGGATGGATGGATAGATGGATGGATAGATGGATGGATGGATGGATGGATGGATAGATGGATAGATGGATGGATGGATGGATAGATAGATAGATGGATGGATGGATGGATGGATGTTACTGCCAGAGCACACTCAGGCTGTTGTGGCACAACATGGTCACCCAACACCAAACTAAGGCTTTTCTTTTGAATTGTGGTCCATCTATAGCCTCTCTTCATG
>VUQJ01013145.1:12407-22938 GCA_015108635.1 Andinoacara biseriatus
ATGATGCTACACATTTGAATGGTGGATGAAGTCCAGTGAGACGCTCTTTATGCTTAAAAAGAATCCGCTTGGGTTCGTCATGTTGCACCAATCAGCCTGACAATAGCAATACCATCTAATAATAACTGTAAGGCTTTAATTTTTGCTCCTAGGTCCCACGCTGGCATTTCCAACTTAATATTTTTGCTGCTAGATGCCTTGTCATCTGTGCTATGACTTCATATCATGGATATTAGTTGTGGATGTCCAAAAAAAGGCTAACTCCCAGCTTAGCTTTGGTGCTGTTTTCAGCACAAGGCTTATGCTATTGACTGCCACTTGCAATCTGTACAAAGCACAAGGAAACGTACGGCTCTTCCAGACACATGCCTCAGGTTATAACGTGCTGGAATCAACAACAAATTTAAAGAGCAATGGGTGATTAATTTTTCTTTTAGTGATAGCATATGTTGTGTACGGTGATAGTACATGCAGGAGTGAAAGAATGACGACAAAATACCAGCTGAAGGGCTCGTATCTTTGCGTGAACCTTGTGTTCTCACCTCCTCCTGAGTAATCCAGCTTCGGGCTCTGATATTCATGTTAATGCCAAAAATCCCCCCCCCTAAAAAAAAAAAGCCTGACAGCCCAACCCTGCAGGTGTTGAGTTTGAAATAATGTAGACAAAAAGTGTTCATGCATTTGTTTATGTGTGCGCAAGCGAGAGGCAGAGAGTAAGAGAGAAAACGAGAGAGCAGGACAGGAGAGAGAAAATGAGCATGCTAGTATCTGTGAAATAGAGATTAGTACTGCTCAAGCCAAAAATCTGTCTGTGCAGAGGAAAACCACTAAACACTATTACGGGTCTCAGTTTCTATTTCTCAAAAATAGGACATATTACTGTAGGCACCGAGATGAAAGGAAAACCTGTTTTTGCATAATGTGCTGTTTTACAGGTTCTTATGGCAAGGAAAAAAAAGTTAAATCATGTAGTAAAAGGACCCAAAGCCTTTACATTTTGCTCAGTGAGGCAAAAAAATTTAGCAAACTCAAAACAACTGCCTTTCTTTTTAAAATTGTTGAATTCAACATGCCCATAGGAAATCTGGAGCAAGGATTTAAATTATCTTTTTCCTTGTACTGCGCTTAAGTGGCAGCAAAAATAGCCCCAGTCACCGAGTTGGAATATAACGTCTGTGTTTGTGTTTGCTGGCATGTTCTATGTGGGAAAAATCTGTTTATGAGATTGTGTATATGTGCCTGTAACAGGCTGTGTCGCCGCAGAGTGAGAGAAGTGAGGTCCAGCTCAACTTATTCAATCACTCAACACCGCGCCACTCTCAAAGAGCAGCACCAGCCCCGGACTCGCACCCCTCGAGTGTCACACAGATGAGGACAGACCACTAATCCCAAACATGCTTTTTCAGTACCTCAACCGGGCAGGGTTCCTTACAGAAGCACTATGTGCACACAGTGTGCCTACCTGACCACTACAAAGTGTCAAACCGTTTGTAAAGCAGAGCAGCTTGGAAAGTGCTCAGGAGAGGAAGAATGAGTCTGAGGTGTTAGCATAGTAAGCACAGCATGGGAGTAACTGTAACCGCTTTTGCGAATCCTTCCCTGCTGAGGCCACCCATGCAACAAATGTAATTGTTCCTTTATGGTCCTGTAAAGCACTCTGGATGAAAGCAGACAGGAAATAATTCATATGTTTAGTGTACCTACATTTGTGAGAATGCCTTAAACATTTTGCTCTTTCAAATGACCATCATATTGTATGAAATGACAGCATTCCAAAACAGGAATAAGCTAAAGACAGATGGTACAGATTTTCATACAGATGAGCTGAAAAACAGAATCACTGCCAACACATTATACTCCTAAGCTACCACAACTGAAATTATTAGTAAATCAATGGTTTAGTCGAGCAGCAAAGGAAAGAAAAAATACTATTATTAAGGTTTTTCCTTTTAGCCTAAGTTGCTTTCCTAGCATTCCCAGGTAGGTCAATCCAATGATAACATGCATTTCTAGTACAGCCTCACAGCAGGAGTTACCCATGCTGAACCACACTGCAGGGTCCTGCTTAGCATCCCGACTGATCACAGCCAACCGCCTCCTCGTCGGCAAGCCATTGGCAGCTCGCTTCATATGTGCTAGAGACACAGACTGCAGAAGTCTGCCTGTGTTCAGCTGAAGCTTCTACCTGAATCTTTCTGAAAACAGCCTTTGTTGTGATGCAAATTAAACTGTTTCTGTTGCCTCATATTAAATACCTTCTACTAGTGAACCAGTGATTTGCTGCCATTATGAAGTTATTGGAAATAAACTGTGCTAACCGATGGAGTTAGCAAATCTTCATCAGGGATCCAGGTAAACAAGATTACATTGCTGTGCAGTGTTAACAGCATGCTAACAGCTTGACGGCTCAAGACTCTTCACTCAACATCAGAACATCTCAGTGCAAGTATTTTGTACCTGTATTTATTTACGTCTGTTTATGCTACGAGCACAACAATTAACTGATTAAGACACGTCAATAGGGCCTGCTTTATATTTCAAAAATACTTTATTAAATTGCATCATATTTTTAAAAATGCTTGATACCAGATTTGGGCTGATCTGATGTGGGCTGAAGGAGCGAGACTGCAAACAGCACACTCACGGCTGCTGGTCTTTTAGGTTTTATAAACAGCGCTGGCAACTGTTACCTGCTGCTACACCTTATTTTTTTAAAGAAACTACAACTGAACAAACATTAGATAAATATTACATATATATATTTAACTTGTTTACCACACTGCATCTCTATTTGTCTTCAGGGTTGACAATAGTTGAAGAACAAGATGGACTGCATGGTGCCGATATGTGCTGCCTTTATTAATGTCCGTGCCTGCCTGTATTATTTGCAGATGAAAAACCTATTTGGACTCTATGAATAATAATATTCTATATATTTAACCCTATCATGTGACATTCATTTCATTTAATGGTCTCAGCTGGACCTCTGTATTGATTTCACAGGCACAGCAGGTCTCCTGAGATCCTCTATGGATATTCCAGCTGCCCTCCCAAACTATGCATTGTGATTTGCACCCGAAGGGCTCCTGTCACTGGAAGGCATGGAAAACAGTCATCATTTCACCATCTCCTTGTATACCTGGCTCCCGGTTGGTACGCCACGTTACCTCATGGCTGTATTATGAATCCAGACATGGTTTTATTGACCCCAAAAGACATGTATCGGTCTTTCTTTGGCAGCTCTTCAGAATCGTGGCCATGTGTTTAGCAGATACTATTTCCTGCTGGAAATCTTTAACAGGTTTGAAATTAGCATATAATAAGAATGAATTGTTAGTTGGAAAAAGAGGGGGGAGAAGATGGTATTGCAATAACAGGAGCTCTTACAAGTGTGAGTGTGGCAGATGCTGTTGATTGCTCCCTCCACTAGATCTATTTCAGACAAGTGATTATGTAAATTCAGGTAAGCGTTCTCTCCCTGAATGGAACGTTTATCATGGGCTTTGCTGAATATGAAATGACTATAATGAAGTGTCAATTGATAGGGCTGCATAAACAAAATCATAAGAGTTTAATCTTTGCTGAGTCTGGGCTATTGATTTTAGAGCTGTAGTTGGTTTTGGATTGACGGCATGAGTTCAAGGCAAAAAGCAAGCGTGGATTTCATCTGTCCCGATTACGCCTTTACTTCAAGAAAAGGCCTAACAGCAAAACCATGTCACGGTTCACTTTGTGCACCACGTGTCACTCCCCAGTAACCTGAAGTCTATTGTATGGCTGTAACTGGGTTGAGCTCTGTTACTCTGGAGAGACACATATCCCCCTCAATAATATCACATAAATCATTTGTACCCTTCAGCTAACTCAAGGTGACAAACTCGCCACTCCCGCTCAAAAAAAAAAGAAAAAGAGAAACACAAAAACAGAGATCTGCTGCCAATCAGTTGCTAGATGGCTGCTGCAATATAATTCCTGTGTTTTTATTATTCTGACCTCTCGGATCAGTGAGATTTGGCGAGAAACGCCACTCTCAATAATAAATGCAGCTCAACAGCAACACAAATTGCAGCTTTCAAAAAGACAGAAAATTTGAATCAGCGCCTCTCTAAGAATTTTTAACAAAAGCCAAACATAAAAATAATGGTGGAAGGATTTGTGGAAGGATGTTGTCGTCCTTAAAATGTTACGTGTTAATGTTCTATGTGCATTTTTTTTGTGCCGATTTAAAGAAGAGTTACAGTTGCAAAATTCATTTATAGCACGTCTGCAAACTTGATACATGACAGATGTACTGTACGCACACACGCGCACACACACACACACACACACACACACACAGACAGACACAGTTGTTGTTGACAAATAGATGTCCATATGTGATTTGTTTATATTATATTATAGTTAGGGACCATTTCATAACGCTTACTGCAACATAAGCATCAAGTACTCAAATGTTTTTCTACTTGTGGTTGCCGTAAATGACACTGATAATTACCTTAAAAAGCAGATAACATAAAAATTCATACTGAAAATAGGTATTTTTATATATATTCTTGCATTCAGTTTTCATTCAGTGAGTCAAAAATTGAAGTATTTAGTACTTATGACAGTGTAAAGATTTAACTGCACAGGTGAGCTAACAGACCCCTTTTACTACCCACCAGTCAGGTAATGATGCAATGTGATGTGTCACAGGGTTAAATATATTTAATGTGGTGTATGTACACAAGAACAGCACCACCGTAAACTAATCATAGGCACCAGCTAAAAGTTAAAATGATAATTACAAATTCACTGTTAACAAACAGCCATCCAGGCGCGCACCATTGTTCCGTAATTATACTACGGGTCGCAAAAAGCCGTCATCATAATCCTCGCCTTTGAAAGTCCTCACTTTTTCAGCTTTATCACAAGTCACCACATGTTAAAGAAATCGATATTGTCTGTCTGCACTCAGTGTTACTTACTTCTTTTGCTGAATTATATCAAGTTCCAAGGTTTCACGTTGCAGGGTTTACAAGGTTCTGCAACTGACTGAATGCAATTTCCAAATTAATCTATGAAAATACTCCAACTCTCTAAACCCAGACAAGTCACAGCCAAAGGCCAAATCAGTTAATTGCCTCGTGTTAATTCCCTATTCTCTGAGCTAATGCAATTACTTGCGAAAAGAAAACCAACTTATCACACTTGAGGACAAAAAAAAAAAAGTCCCTCGCTATGTTCTCTTCCCTCCATCTGTTTTTCAAATGTCACACCATGTTTAATCTATTGAATTTATTCATAAAGCATCTTAAATAGAAGGATTTTTTTTTTAATTATCTTATCTGATATTTCTGAAATATAAGTCTCACATCCAAAACAGTTATCACAGGATAAAAAGAAGTGGGCATTCAGATCATAAAATATGAAAGGAAGATGGTAACTTTGAAGAGTAATTTGACAGTGATGAAATACAGAAACACTTATTTTGACAAAAGTAAAAAATAAGGCTTAGGGTAACCCTATATACATAGGCCTAAGAAGCTTATCTGAAAACAGAAGCTTGAGCTGTCGGACCCAGTTAGGTCACCAACACAAGGCAGGTCATCAGTTTCAGAAGAACAGAGCCTGCTTTCCCAGGACGCTAATCAGATAAAACACATCTGCATCTCAGCTGGGGTGTCTGTCCGAGTGAGACCGCTTGTCCTGTGAAGTTCTGCCATTAAGAAAATGGATTTTTGTTTCATGTATATGCACGCTGACCCATCTAAGATTCAGCTAGCCAGTCAGACCCAGAGGGAAAAAGACAGCAAATGTGTTAGTGGGTCTTTGTAGCGAGAGGAGCTGTTGCACACTGCGTTAAGCACATAACTACCGGCAAAACCAGAAACCAGCAGTGCTGGTACAGACTAAAACGCTGGCCTCCACTGAGAGGGGGTGGGGGAGGGGGCATTGTTGTTGATATGGACCGTGGTGGACAGACGGTGTGAGGCAGAGAGAAAGAATGAAAGAGGGGGAGACGGAGATGGACCAAAAAAAAGGCAGATGTCACGTGGGTCCAGAGTCGCGATAGATGTGATGCAAAGCGAGGCACACAGGCAGTGGTTCAGGTAAAAAAAAAAAGGCTTCCCTTTGTGATGCAGATGACAACGCAATCAGCACCACTTTGTCTCGGCCGATGGGCTCTGCTCCCAGGGACATTGAGAGACAGACACTAATCCGGTGGGTTTGTGTTCTCCAGGCACACTCATAAAAGCGGTGTCACAGTACCTGGGGTGTGTGTGGATGAGGGTCTCTGAAACGAGGTCTGACCTCTCTCAGGGTACTCTCCCTCCTCCTCTGCTTCCTTCTGTCTTTTTACTCGCATCCTAGCTGAGTAGTTGGATTCGCTGGGGTTGAAAATTATAAGCGCCATATTGTTAATGTGCATGACTCCGTGTTCACAGAAGGGATGTGACAGAAACGGAGGTCGCACAAGATCAATTCAGCTCTGGTTTTGGAGCGAACTGGGTTGTTGTTTTCAGGCATATGGACAGCAATTTCACTGCTTGGAAATGAGGAAATATAGAGTGACAAAGACACAAAAGTCACTGATTCCACATAATGGGTGAGACTTCTGTCAAATTAAGCAGATCGCGCAATGAATTCATACTGAAAATTAGGTCTACATGTTGCAGGGACATTTTGATTGTGAGTGCTTACACGGTTCATATTATGAATAATGTCTGGAAACACATTTCACTGTCCCCTAATGATTTCCATTCCCCAAGGGTTGGGATGAATCAGGCTCTCCCTAATAAATATGACTTACCAAGAGACTGTGCGTTGCCAATTAACATGTGCTAATTAAGACAGCAGGCTATAAGAACATCCTTGATCTAGATTCCTGTGTGAAGTATCAGAAAGGTTACCGAGAGGTAAAGCAAATTTCAGCAACTATCCAAAACACTCTCTTCCAGTAAGCAATAAAATACTTTATTCCACAGACTGAAGCAGGCCCACAATGCCAATTTAAATGAAGAGTTACTGTACATCTGTTCTTCTCCAACTCGTCTGGCATCATTTAGAACAAAGTGACACCTGTTCCTTTTCCAGGGGGATAAAAAAAAAAAAAAGATAGCTAACTGCAATAAACTTGATGTCTGTTGATACCACCAGGTCTGTTGTTTTTGATAAACAGCCTGCTAAAGCACCAGGTTTATAACAATTATGAACTTACCTAAGGAATACCTCAAGCACACCTCTGTGGTGAGTATTAAGCCACCAGATGCGCAACACCGGGTGACTCCGAACGCTTTTGCGCTCGGCTGCTGAGGGTTTCCTTAAGTAGGTCATATTGTGTTTTTAATGTATAATGTAGTACTACCCAGTATGTTAAAGTCAGAAGCCTTCCACTATTAACTCTGCAGTGCTTTCATGTGTTTTTGCCACACAAACTTTATTCGGGCAGGCTGCCCAGTTATTATTATAAATTTATTTTATTTATTTATGTGAATCTGTCTGACAGAAAAACGGCATCTCTGAACGTTTAGCTGCTGACAATACCCTTGCTCTTATTTTGAAAGCTAGTTCCAGTCCTTCTCGCAGTCGATATCCCCGGACAGGATCTAGTCAGGCAGTCAGATGCACTCCACTGTCTTGGACTGCAGTCGACGATGGTGGAGAACTACTTTATGTGCTGCAATGCTGAGCTCACTGAGCCTGAAGAGCAGAACAAAGGCTGCCATTGCCAGATGTAGTCCTTAATAGTGGAATTGGACCTCGTCCACAGGTAGAAAGACTCACTGTAGAAGCAAATGATTATATTGGTATTTGTGGGGGGAAAAAAAGCACTTGGCGAATATGGCAAATATTTTGGGGAAACTTAAAAACTGTAGTATTATTGTGCACACGCAGAATGTGCGCATACTATGAGCACATAAAGTAAAGATGTTTATCTCACAAGTGGTGCTCGTGAGATTTGCACGCTCCTCTTTTTTTTAGTGAGGTGTATCATTGTCAAGAATTGAGAGCAGAACACATTTGAAACCACATGCGGCCTCCCGAATGCACTATTAATTTTCTTAAGTTTCAGTTTATACATTAAACACTAAAACGCCATTTCACCATCACCTCGAGAGGGCAAATGTGTGTTGACTAGGAGGAAATGAAAAGTTGACTTCTGACAGTGAACCACAGCAGCAGAGCTGAACAGCATGGAAACGGTATCAAACAGCCCGTCGAGCACTGAGGCGAATCATAAGTTAAACTGGTTAAACAAGCTAAAGCCAGGAATAACATAAATAGATATTTTACTTGCAAAGCAAGCCAGAACGAAAACTTACAACACAGAAATCCCGTGTTTGACGGTGTCCTGCTTAACTTTTAGGTGACAGTCTTATTCACTCTTCTAGAAATGTGACCAAGGTCTAGGTGTCACACACACAGCAGCTCACGGCACTGACTGTAACCTTATGCAAGGAGCACAAAAATTTCTCAAGCAAATCCGTAATACTTCTGCCATAATCTCACCCTAAAGGTAGCCATAGATGTCTCTGAAATGTGACACCCCGTTTCAAGTGAAACAACTGGTACCAGCACTAATTGAAATTTTGCATGCAAAGTGACAATGCCTGGGCCCTCGGCAGCATGGATTAAGGCTTGAATAGAGACAGATTCTTTGTGAAAGCCTACTGTGGCGGTTGGCGTGCAGGCCAGCTCCCTGCATCTGCTCATTGGGTGAACTGAGAAAACACTGGATTGTATACGGTCGCTCGTTTTACCTTTATCTAATCCCATTTCAGAACCCGCCTCCGTCAGGCTTTTGTTACTCTTCCACAATACATAATGCTTCCATGTTACACTCGCACATGGATTCCTTACAAAACAATTCCGGTCAGAAACAGCCACTGAATTTACATATGAAAGCTTTTTTTTTTTTTTTTACCAAACTTGGCAGGATTTTCTAAACATTAACAGTCGTACTCTGTCCTAAAGAGTCAGGTCATCCTATTTTGTCAAAAATGGTAGTGAAAGAAAACTTCAAACGTAATATACAGAACAGTAGATTTTTACAGATTTTTTTTTTTTAAATAAACAACATCAAACATCAACTTTGCCGCTGTTTGCCAACATTCATCTGAGTCCAGTCTTCAATAGAGCACTGAAGGAATCTAGTGCGTACTGAAATGCAATCAAATCTGTTAGACATTTTTTTAAAGACTCCATGCTGTGATGTCATTCTGCCCCATTTCAGCATCCTCTGCTGCGGCTTCTATCCCTTTATGTATCGTTCAAAGAAAAAGAGGAGGAAAAAAGTTGTATCAGAGTGATCTATTATCTGTTGTCACACTAACTCCACCGACAACGCGCATACATGTCTGGAGGAGGTTGTTATTGCATCATAGCAACATCAATCCTCTCAGAAACCATTTGGTATGTTTGCACAGCACAAACTGTAATACCACAACAGAAAGGGGCCAAACAGAAAAGCCAAATGATCCGTCTACTAAATTCCATCTCCTACAAACAGAACAGGCGACTCTAATTTTATGGCTCAGTATGAATATGAGAATTTCCACTCAGCAGAATTAGATGAGCACCGCCGTTGTTAGTATGGCTGTCAACTGAGCACTGATGACAATGAATGGGCAAACTAATGAAGAGATAAATCCACACTGTGTTTTCATAGACATGTTTGACATAGCTAGGCTAATTTCCTAGGCAGTAGTGCGTCTATTAATTTTCGAAAAGAGCCCGTCTGTTCCTGTTAACTAAACCAATAAGACATGGCATCGGCTTACATGAACACAAACAAACAATTTAGAGTTGTTTCACATTGTGCGTGGTGAATTAAATGCCTTTGAAAACTGGCTGATTGCAGCTGATGAATGAATGCCATTTGTAGTTGTCTAACATGGAGATACCTGCTAGAGTAAGAGATGCCTGCTACCTGCTAGCAAATAGAGATGAGATGCTGAGTAAAATAGACAGTAATGTAGCTTTAACGTGGTTTACAGTTGACTTTTCGCAAAATAGACACTTGGTACGCAGTTTGGATTGTCTTAAGTTTGGCCCCAGTTTTATTCCTTTAATCCTCGCCAGCGTGACCCCTGCCTGATTATTTGATAATTTGTATAACAAATAGTCCTTTCATGTTTACTCCCTGGAAATAAAGCTGTAGAAGGATGCTATAATTTACAAAAAAAAATGTATAAAAAAAATGTTTTCGGCGATCAACAGACAGCGAAATTAACTGCGACAGTATCACATAGTAGACATTCAGTAATCAACTTTGAGGAGCAAGAAACGAACGTATTTGACACGGTCCCTGTTTACTAACAACGAAAGAAAAGGGTCGTCCCACAACTATACGTTCAAAATGGTCCACTGGAGGGATCTTTTCTGTTGCATGCTGGGATTTTATTTTCCAGATTAGAGCCGCAATGACCCCTTTTTCAACTCTCTATTTTACCTACGTAAGAGATTCTTGCGACTTCATTGGACAGTCAACTAGGGTGATTCACAGAATAAAATGGAGAGGGGGGGGGGGGGGGGGCGTTTGGGCTGG
>VUQJ01013145.1:33008-49436 GCA_015108635.1 Andinoacara biseriatus
AGTAGACGGGGGGGGGGGGGGGGGGCTCAGAATCTCCAGGGGGACCCAATTATATTTCCGTCTGTGTTCTCTGCAATATAATGACTTTACAACAAGATCTTTTTTCCTGCCTCTGTTTTATTTTCTTCTGATTTCATCTCAGTAGACTTAAGACATTTTACTAAGTGATTCATTTCCTGCCCCTTTATCCCGTTTCATTTGATAGTCTTTATCTAACGACTAATATAACAGGCTACGAGAGGCTGTCCTGCTGTTTGTGGCAGCAGCTCAATGCTTGAGGTAAATCATTTCTTTTCACAAACTGTTATACTGTTGTTCATGCTATAAACAACTGATCACTGTCTTATAAGGTTTGCCCTGAGCGACTTCAAATTCAGTGGTGAACGGTTCCCCTGCAGATCATCATGTTGAATTTAGCCATGAAGTTTCAGCTTGAACAGACGTGGTAGGTTTCCAAACCCAATAGCTTGTGGCTACAATTTTTCTTTGCTGTCTAGCACAAATCGGTGACCACAGACCAGAATTTGTCTGGAGGCTTTAAGGATCCTCAGACGTTCAGCTGAGTTAGCTTGCCAAACATATAGGAATTATATGTTGTGTTTAAAAAAAGCAACATAAAATTTAAACATTTGTGTGAATTGCAACAAATTGGACGTGTACTTGATTTAACAAGCCAGAATACAAAAATGTCCTGGTTTTATCAAGATTAAGTACAAACAGTGACACATTAAAATGTGGGTGGTTGCGTTGCGCTGTGTGTTAGCGTCTACGCATGCAGCTTTATGTGTTGTGTAAGCATGCACTCAAGTGTCGAAATGCCACTGCATGTAAGCGTCTGTATTTGGAGAGGGAGCAGAGAGAGCTAAGCTACAGAGCGCAGTGAGGAAATAGAGCAGAAGAATACAGGCCCGACATAAAGAAATCTTGGATAATTCTGCCCTGTGTGAGGTCTAAAAAGAGCAGAACGCAACATCCAGAGGTTGTTCCCATGGCAACCTTAGCCCAGGGAGATCACTGACCCTCCCGCCCCGCAGTGCAAGCGGGGGCACAGATTGTAGGTCACATATGGCACCAGCGATCCAATCAGGTCTAATCTGGCTTGACTTTTAGGTCATAAATTATACTGGCAAGCTGGTTTAAATTCGGGCTTCAGTCAGCTCAGCTGTCTAACAATAGTTGCTTTTTAGACATGCTGATGAACCGACACGTTAAGTGGTTATGTAAACAAATGTACTATTTGTCCAGTGTAGAACACCTACAGCTCTAGAGCATATGCTGATCATAAAAAATGCCATCATATTGATCTGTTGGGTTACATAAATGCCATATCCTCATGAGACTTTATGTCCTCTGTAGTGGTTACAAAAAAAGTTCAATTGAAAGATTATTTTATTTCTTCAGTTCTCTGGAGGATATATTAAAACAGCAAAATAAAGCCAAATAAAGGTTTTGTATTTTTACATGTTTCTATGTTGCCTCACAGTAATGTGAAATTGTATTTTCTGTAACTATTGTAATAAAGTGAGTTTTTTATATTCTTTAAAATATATAATGACTATTGAAAAAAATCCACATTAAAATATATTTTTTCTTTTTACCTAAAAAAAAATTTGAAAAATACAATTCACATATAATTTTTGTATTAACAGCACTGTTAACAAGTGCAGTTATTTGGTATTTGGGAAGGTTAGTGCAACTTAAAAGGAACAGCTGACACAAACTGTAGATAAAAAGCACTTTTTTTGGACCATGTTCATGAACATGTTTAACAGTTGAAAATCTATGTGTCATTAGTAAAATTAACATTATGAGCGTGGTTATTCTTACAAAATTAATCACGTTAATAATCTGGTCTGTAGAACCCTCGGGAAGAGCAATGGGGAAGTAAGCAAATGTACAAAAGTTTTATTTGGTATTTCATAATGCTTAAATGGATTATAATACCCCTATCAAAGTTCTTGCACCACATCTGTGCACACATGTAATTCACGATGACCTCAAAGTCATCAGTGCGAGAAACTCTGCGAGAAGTTTAGATGCCGGTGGTCATGCAGCAGAAACACGGATATGATATAAATGATTCATGGACCATGTTTCTGGAGCGTTGGAATAGTGCACCTGGCCATCATCAGAGAGGCCTGATAGTTTTATGCTCCTTTGTAAAAAGTTTCCAGATACTAAAAAAGAAAAAGAGAATTTTTGCTTCCATTGAACTCTCATGGTTCAGCTTGGTGTGCCTCTGGAAAAGCTTCTGAGTGAAATATTAATATTTCATGGGGATGAATTTAAAGTAACAGTATTAATTGTGGATGGAAAATAATTTAGTTCTTGTTGTTTTTACCTTTGTTATTTTTAAATAGTAGAAAACCATTAATTTATTCATACACAACCGTTAATTTATTAATACACAATTAGCTGTTTTTGCCTCACACTCTATAGTTTGGTTATATTTATTGTGTCTGCTGTATTGTTCCCAGGTTCTTGCATATGTTTTCCTTGTTAAAGCACATTAAGTTTGAATGCAGTGAAATGTGCATTATTAATAAAATTTCTATCCCATTCCACTTTGCATATGCGGGTCGAGCTCAGTCTGATAGAAAACTGCTCCTGATCTCGAACCATCTCTCCTCACTCGCTGCCCCGTGGTTTGTGATTTCATGAGTGAGCTGGTAATAATCACGGGTGACTGGATTTTCACCTTTTTGCTGAGATCTATACATGAAGGCACAGCTCCACTGAGACCTTCAGCTGCCATATGGGAATGCCTGAGGTCTGAAGTCAGAAGAATCTTTGCATGTGCTTCTCATTGCATTATATGCATCTTATACTGTATGTCTCCAAGTAAAGGAACTCACAGGATAAGTTTAGCAGAATTGCTGTAATTGTTTTGTTTTTTTTTAAAGGTAAACATGACTTATTATTGCAGGATAAAGTGACTTTGTATGTTGGTTTTTGTGATCTCTTACTATGTTGAAAGAAAACAGAAATGGTTTGATAATAGATGCAAATGTAATTTTACATATCTTGAAATAATGAAGAAATGCACCTCCAGGTGTTAATACAATTATTCCAGGTCAGCAGTTTAGAATGAAGCGTGATTTATTTGTTTGTTTGTTTTTCTAATTTTGTCCCCCTGAGTTTGTGCCCTGTCTCCCTGTGCGCTCGTGTTTTTTTTTCCTGTACCCCCCTCCCCCCCTTCAAGCAGTCACAGTAGATGGCGGCCCCTCCCTGAGCCTGTTGGAGGTTTCTTCCTGTTAAAAGGGAGTTTTTCATTCCCGCCGTCACATAGTGCTTATTCATCTGATTGTTGGGGTTTTCTCCAGAATACCGTGAGATGTTATTGTTGTGATTTTGCCCTATATAAATAAACCTGAAGTGAAATGAATTGAATTGGAGGGAAAAAAATTTATGACCAACAGGAAATTTTATATTACATTGTAATTCACAGTATTTTCAGTAATGAGATACATTTATGATTTATTCTCATCTCAGTTCAAGATATTGACAGATTTATTTATGGATGCAACTCTTGTGGAAATTGAATCAATGATTATTTAATATTTTGTTTGTTTGTTTGTTTACTTACTATCTTTGTGTCTGTATTGCATTACAAAGACTACAGTTAATGCTATGCCACCACTTCTTTGGACTCGGTCTTCTTTTGAGTGGAAACTACAGTGGTTAAGGTACTGATGTCTGCCTACGCAAATATGACTCATGGCGGTTTCATTTTTCCTTCATGATTTCCGGCATCACTTCGGTCCTTCTGTAATTTCTGATAACTCAATGAAGGAAAATATTACCTTGTTAAAATAATTTCACACTAACATATGATTTCTTTAAGAAATACAACAGAAGCATTTGTACTGTTTTGAAAGTTGCTGTCTGGAAAAGTGAGAAGCAGTACAAAATGTAGGTAAGGTATTTTGTTAAACGAATTTTAGTTCTGGAATGTTCCACACACCTTTTAATGGGGCATTTTGACATGTTTTATGAAGACAAGAATTTTTTTTCTTTTTAAAAAAAATCATATTTCAGTTCTGTTATCATGTGGTAAACTAATACATAGTTGCTACTCCACTGTTCTGTCTGAAAATAAGAATGCTGTTTTTCTAGCTACACACAACTTGAAAAAAAGATGTGTGGTTAAAAGAGAGCTACATATCAGCTGTGTAAAAGTTTTTACTTTCTCAATTAATTATTAGTTGCTTACATTTAGTGGAATATAGGTAAAAAAAAAAGTCCCTAAATTGATACTGTACCAATCAGTAGGTGTTAGTCCCAAAGCGAAATTAATACAACAGTGTTGTCACAGTCATTTCACATTAATCACCAAATCGAGTCTAAATTAAATATAATCAAAGTAAATGAAATAGGATAAATAAGAGCAGGGTGAAGCAGTGAGCTGTGTATTTTAGGATAGAAAAGCTGTACAGTGACCTCTGTTTGCATACAGTAGGTTAAGCAGCAGCATTAGTTAAACACTGCGCTGTATTACATTCTAAAATATGTTTATCCTGAAATATTCTTGTAATCTAATATATATAGTTGTTAGAATGCTGCTTGATAGGCAGTCTGGGTGTAATTTAATTTAAAACTGAATAAATGAGAAAATACTGTCGCAGCGCTAAATCATATGGATAATATTATAAGTTCCAATCAGGCTGAGTCATAACAAGTCAGTCTGCACAGTTTCTAGCTGTACTGTTGTCCAGGCAGTTCCAAGCGCCACATTTGTGTCTTTAAAACATCTTTAACGTTAACTTGATGGAACACAGCTTGATGGAACTTTCTGGTACAATGAAGTGCACACAGAGTGAGTGATCCGACCTTTTCTTGTTCCTGAATCATGCAATGTTCAACCTCTCAGACTGCTTGTGTTAGGAAACCCATCTGAACACATGGAAGAGAAGTAAGACAGGATGGAGGAGCAAAAGGTGACAAGCAGAACTCTGACGCTAATGCAATCTGAAGTGGACGGTAATGTGGTGTTTCTAAATTGAAAAAATTGACCTTCCTTAGAGAGGTGACACAAGCCCGCACTCTGAGATGTTTCGGGGGCTAAGTGGAAGTTTCAGAGCAAGCTGCAGTGGAGCCTGAAGGCCGAGCAAATTTTTCATGAGTAATTTAATATCTGGAACATGAGAGCGTGCTCCACTCAGGATGCTGGCCCGGATATGGACAGTGATCTGTCAAAAAGGAGGGGGAGAAAGCCAAAAGGGAAAACCAACGTTCATCCAAGGATGCTTAGGGATGATGCATTGCCACCAACCTAAAGAAAATCTCTCCACCAGGACATGCTTCTAGGAGTCAAGTTTTGGAAGTGTCATTATTCATTTTGTTTAAATGTGAATCTGTCTATTGTTAAAACATGACTTCCTAAAACTGGGTTCCAAATTGTTAGCGCCATGCAGCACAAAGTGTTAGTGTACACAATGTGCTATTCGTAAACTTAAAACTATTCAGAGATTGTAACTTTAAATCATTAAAAGCATTTAAAAACTGGTGAGTCATGTTGTCAGCAAAATGTTGCAGCATCACTGGAGAAGTCTGCAACCAGGTCCATAGCCCGTAAGGATGATTGCAATCTTCCTTCCAAGCTTCTCCTACTGAGCAACCCAGGCTATGGTGCAAGGTGAAATGTGCAATTCTTCTTTGGTCAATACATTGCCTCCTCCTCACCAACACTCCTTGTTAAGCACTAGGATTTTGGGACCTTAGGCAGAAGTAGTGGAGAACACATGACCCTGAGCTGAACCAACCACAGCCCCACTACCATGTGGGTGAAACTTTAAGGGGTATGTTAGTTAGGGGACTAAATCCTGGAATTAAATCTTCAGGTGTGGAAAGGCACACATAAACGTCAACAGACTGGCCCACCAGCAGTCCCTTGCAGCTTGAAATAATCAGCTTCCCAGCATTTATCCATCATCCACTCCGGATGATCTTATTTCTTACTACAATAACAATCTTCACAGTCTCATTGATGCCCTAGCTCTACTAAAAACCCATACAGTCGCCTTCATCCACTCTCCCCCATGGTCCACACCTGAACTCCGCCAGCTCAAAAGGAATAGGCCACCAACTTAAACGTTTCTACATGAAAACCGGACTTGCCATTCACAAAGAAGTGTCCAGTAACCATATTCTTCACTCTTTTGAAAGCTAAACCCACTTACTATGCAGATTTGATTGGCTCGAGGGAAGGGAACACAAAGACCCTATTTCACATAATAAACAAAGTCCTGTGCCCACCTGACTTCCTGTCTGCAATCCTGCACCCATCTGCCTCCTGTGATATTTTAATGTCATTGTTCAACAACAAATTCAACGCCCTTCAACAGCAGCTCATCTACTTCATCTTAAATTGCTTCTCCAATGTCTCACCCAGCACCTCATTTGCATCTACTTACCAGCTTCAAACTTCCTTGTTGCTGAAATAATGGACCTCATCCAGACATCTAAGCCATCCACCTGTCAACTTGACCCTGTCCCAACTCCACTGGTTAAAGACTGCCTCCCCTCTTTGTCTGCCCTAATCACTGCCATCATTCACCCATCCCTCTCCACTGGTTTGGTTCCCCCTCTACTTAAATGTGCTGCTGTGACTCCTGTTCTTAAAAAACGGTACTGATCCCCAATAACTCAGGTTCATCTCAGGTTCATATTCATGTATCTGACAATAACGTCTATGAACAGTTCCAATCAGCCTTTCACCCCATCCACAGCACAGAAACAGCCTATGAAAAGATAAAAAATGACCTTCTAAATGCAGCTGACTTTGGACTATTGTTTATTCTTATTCTGCTTGATCTGATTGCAGCCTTTGATACCATTTCCCCCAGACCATCCTCCTTGACAGACTTTCATCTCTTGGTATCACTGATACTCCCTTTAACTGGTTTGTAATACCTCTCGGGTCACACTCAGTTCATCAATACTGTCACATCCCAGCCATCCCCAGTTACCATGGGTGTTCCTCGGGGTTCTGTTTTGGAGCCACTGCTATTTATTATCTACATATATTCAAAAAGTTTAATAGCCATTTTCATTGCTATGCAGATGACACCCAGTTCTACTGCATGTCTCCACCAACCTGGCCTCCACCTCCCACCTTGTTCCCTCTGTGAGAGTATATTACTATATCAAAAATTAATGGTTTCACCATTACCATTGACCACTCCACCATTTCTCCCTCCCTTCAGGTCAAGAGCTTGGGTGTCATTTTAGACAACACTTATGATTTCAAGCCCACATTAATGTCACTGGAGGCCTGGAAATGAGGATGGTGGGAGTGAGAACTGTGCACTGACAATCTATCCTTCCAGTTGTGCAAGCCCCTTTCATCAAAATACAGGAGAAAGTGATGTACTTCCTTAAAAATTTAACTCAAAAAACATAAACGACCCAGGCTATTGGCTATAAATAACTACTACTGCCAATGTGTGACCCACTTTTGACTGGGACACTTCAATACAAAATTTCAATACCAAAGCAGTAAATTTAGGTCAGAGTAATGGTAATATCACAGACTAACAACCCCATTGCCAGATTTAATTCACCTTTTATATAAATAAATAATTTTATATAAATATAACTATGCATACTTGGGAGTAATTTCTCAGTGAATTTCTGTTATCACTATGGCCACCCCCTGCTGTACTTTTGCAACCTAATGTTTTTGGTTTACTCTGTGAAAGTAGCATGGTGATCGTCTGTCATAATATTGTAATTATTTACGCATAAAAATATAAACAGCTCACCGAACAACTTCTCTTTGGCTGTCGTCTCTCTTCCTCTATGAACAGTTTATCTTTTAGTCAGTTAGTCAGAAAATTTGTCTCTAACAGTCGGTTACTAACTGTAATAAGAATTTCGAAGAATGTCAGAATTTAATATAAAAATTTAAAAATTAACAAGAAACATCTGATGAGAAGCAGTTAGCTTAATTATGCATAGACTGAACCTTGACCAACTTTGAGATGTAGCCTGTGTTGTGTTCTATTTTTCTAGAAGCATTAAAACAAGCATAACGAGTACTGTAAAAAATGTGGGCCATATGTGATTTCTGTTGTATATTTTATAAACTAGCACAGCATGGTGGTGCAGTTAGCACTGTCGCCTCACAGCATGACTCACAGCTTGAGGCCTTTCTGTGTGGCTTATACATGTTCTTCCCATGTCTGCATGAGTTCTTTCTTGATACTCTGGCTTCCTACCAAAGACAGGCACAGGTTACACTATATGGCCAAAAGTATTCACGCACCCATCCATATCATTGAGGTCAGGTGTGCCAACCACTTCCATGGCCCCAGGTGTATAAAATCAAACACATAGGCATGCAGACTGCTTTTACAAACATTTGTGAAAGAATGGTCACTCTCAGGAGCTCAGTGAAGTCCAGCGTGGTACTGTAATAGGATGCCACCTGTGCAACAATTCCAGTTGTGAAATTTCCTCGCTACTAAATATTCCACAGTCAACTGTTAGTGATATTATAACAAAGTGCAACCAATTGGGAACCACTTTCTGCTTAGCCACGAAGTGGTAGGCCACATAAAATCACAGCGCGGGGTCAGCAGATGGTGAGGTCGCCAACTTTCTGCAGAGTCAATAACTACAGATCCCAAAAGATGACGTGACCTTCAGATTAGCTCAAGAACAGTGTGTAGAGAGCTTCATGGGATAGGCTTTCATGGCCGAGCAGCTGCATCCAAGCCTTACATCACCAAGGGCAATACAAAACGTCAGAGATGCAGTGGTGTACAGCCCACTGGACTCTAGAGCAGTGGAGACGTGTTCTCTTGAGTGACAAATTACGCTTCTCCGTCTAGCAATGCAATGGAAAAGCAGCTCCATAAAGACATGGATGAACAAGTTTGGTGTGGAAGAACCTGACTGGCCTGCACAGAGTCATGACCTCAGCCAGGGATGATTAGAGCATAGACTGTGAACCAGGCCTTCTCGTCCAGCATCAGTGTCAATGTGCAAATGCATTTCTGGAAGAATGGTCAAAAATTGCCACAAACACACTCTTAAACCTTGTGGAAAGCCTTGGATGGATTTTGTAAACTGTTCTGAAGTGACATTTTGCTGTGAGAACAGCATCTTGTTTAATGATGTGTCCATTTTTATAATAGTATACTATTTTATAATAGTTTTCTTTCTTTTTATACCTCTTATACCACCTCCTGTTGTTCTGTGTGTTGCTATGCAGAGCAGTATTCTGCTGTTGGATGATCTTTTTAGCTGGATTAGTTAAACAGGAACAACCGCAGGTTTCTTTTCAGTACCGCAGCCAGGCTGACAAAGAGTCAGAGCTCTGTTGAACCTTGTATTACTTTAAATCTAAGCAGAAATGGCTTGATGATTCTCATTACAAATAAAATGTAAGCATTAAAAAGGTCATATCTCTTGTATCTATCTGATGCATTACATTGTGTAAACAATGTTTGGAAATTGTCCTCCTCACTCACAAAAAAGTGCCATGGAGTTCCACATGATTCTCTGCTGGGACCAACATTTTTTTTTTTACAATATGCTGCTTCTCTTAGGCAATAGTATTCAAAGACACCAAATTTACATTGCTGTGCAGGTAATATTGAGGTATATTTATATATGAAACCAGATGACACAAATTAGTTAAACTATGGGCATGTCTTAAAGGCAGGCAACTAGGACTGACTGAACTATAAACTCCTACTTCTAAATTTGGACAAGACTTTTATTGTTCTTGGCCCTAAAAATCTTAGAAATATGGTGTCCAGTGATATACTTATTCTGGATTGCCATTACCTTGGCCTCCAGTAATGCTGAGGGGAATCTGGGAGTCATTTTTCACCAGGATATGTCCTTCAACGTGCACATTAAACAAATATTTACAGCTGCCTTCTTTCATCAGTGCAATTTGGCTAGAATCAGAAACATCTTGTCTTAGAGTGAAGCTGAAAAATTAATTCATGCATTCATTACTTTGAGTCTAAACAACTGTAATTTCTTAGAGTTTCCTGAAAAGCTTTTAGTTTGTCCAAAACACTCTCTCTCACTATTTCTCTCAATTAGATTCTTTTCATGGGCTGCCTGTTAAATCCAGATTTGAATTTAAAATCCCTCTCCCGTATATAAAGTCTGGAATGAGATGAATGGCCCCAGAACATCTTAAAGACCTTTTAGTATTGTATCATCCCAACAGTGCAGGTTTACTTGTGGTTTGCAGAGTTTCCAAAAGTAGGCTAAGAAGCAGAGCCTTCAGGTATCAGGTTCATTTTCTGTGGAACCAGCTCCCAGTTTGGATTCAGGTGTCCTTATTGTTGTCAAATTCTATACTTTGCACCAGAGAAAAATAAAGATTTATCTCAGATGACTTCAAATGATCATAGTTTACTTTTTCCGAAGAGTTTAATGACTAATTATGTGAATCACAAACAATATTCACAAGAAAAAGAGTAGTGTCAGATGCAGCTCTGGTGTTTCTGAAGTGTCTTTTACAAGTAAATATTACATCATCTGGTCTTGCTGGCACACACACACACACACACACACACACACATGCACACACACAGAGTCAGAATCATGTATTTGTATACTATGTAAGACAATTCCCAGAACAAAGAAACTGAATATGCTTTTCTGTGTGTATCCAAACTGTGTATTCAGCTGTGTGTAACTGTCATACGAACAAGAAAATCTGTTTGACAAATTTCGGATAAATGGACTTTTAAGCTGCAAAGCTGATTTAATATTTTATTGCATATATACTGTATATTGCATGTAAATGTTGCATTTTTTATTTTGATGATTTCTCCTAAATACAGCATACAAAGAAAAAGATGTTACTTAAGGGAAGTACAGCACTTTTGCATTTCAGTGGCCTCGTTATGTAAAAGGAATGCAATTCATATAATATTTTCAGAACTCAACGTTTCTCCAATCCAGTCATATCTTGTCAACAGTAACTTGGAACACCCACAGTTTGGGTGTATTTATTGCATATCAAAATTAATTGTAATTTTTTTCATCTATGGCCAGTTCTTTACATATTTTTTTATTCTTGACACTCACCCCAAATATCAACATCTGTTCATTCACCAGCATCCACCTTTAGCTGTCTTTAAAGATTTATAATTCTCCACATTTTGGATTTTCCCATATTAGATTCTTTTGTGAGAAACTGTCATCTAGTGCAAAAGTTTTTATAATCATGGTCATGATCGTGCTTCTTTTTCTTCTGTTTTTCTTTACGGGTTGCCACAGCAGATCTTCTGCCTCTCTATCATACTCTTCTTTCACACCAACCCTCTGCATATCTTCTTTCACTACATTCATGAACCTCCTCTGAGGTTTTCCGCTTTTCCTCCAGCCTGGCCGCTCCCACTTCACCACCCACCCACAGTGCAACTCCTAATATTCTCTACACTTCTCCATCAACACTCTCAAAGGTAGCATCACATCTACGTTGCTCTTTATTGGCATAAAGCCATCCTGCTGCTCACGTTTCATCACCTCTCTTCTTAGCCTAGCTTCAACAGTTCTTTACCATAGCTTCACGGTAAGGCTCATCAACTTTATAACTCTATATGATAATATAGTTTCTACAGCTCTGCTCATCACCCTTGTTCTTGAAAATCAGTACCAGTACACTTCTTCGCTCCTCAGGAATCATCTCACTCTCCAGGATTGTCCTCACTCTCTTCTAGACATCTCAATACCTCCACAGGTATATCATCTAGACCAGGGGTGCCCGAACTCCTGGCCCACGGGCCGCTTTCAGCCCCACCCCTATTTCCTGTCCGTGAATTGATGTCAAAAACATACAATTTGGCCCTTTAAGTTACTTTTTTTGACATTTCACTTAACCCTCTCAATCGGAGGGGAAGGGGAAATGTCAAAAAAAGTAACTTAAAGGGCCAAATTGTGTGTTTTTGACATCAATTCATGGACCAAAAGTAGGGGTGGGGCCCGAAGCGGCTCCCTCTTCATAGCTTCCTTCCTTCCTCCTAACTAATCCTCTGCACTTCTTGATTTACTAACTGTCACCCATCTGTCCTCTTCTCTCATTATTCAGCTCCTCAAAGTGCTCCTTCATCTTCTCAACACATTCTCTTCACTTTTTCTCAAATCTCCATTTCTGTCCTTAATCACCCTAACCTGCCTCACATCCTTTCCAGCTCAATCTCTACGCCTAGCCAATTAGTACAAGTCCTTTTCTCCTTCCACCATGTCCAACCTCACATACAAACACACTATGAGCCGTTGTATTTTTGCTGTATGCCTAGCTTCCAGTGCTCTCGTCTACTTTCTTCATCTCCCTGAATATCTAATTTTTCAGGTTTTCAGCAGCCATCACAGTTTAAATGAGATCTTTTAGCCAGCTCTTTCATTGAAGTAACAGCCATCCATACATTCATGATCTTCTGCTAATACGAAGCTGACTCACAGTGACAGGCTAAGCAGGATGTTCCAGCCATACTTCTCCCCAGCATAATTTTTCAGTTCCTCTTGCTGGAACCCAACCTGTTCTAAGGCCAAATCTCTCAGGCTGGTTCTGGATCTACACCTAGATCTCTTCCCAGTTGGGTATACCAGCAAATACCTCCAAAGGGAGGTCCCCAGGAGGCATGCAAAGTAGATGCCCAAACAACTTTAAACTTTAAAATTTCCTCATGACCATAGGTGAGGGTTGGAACACAGATGGACCGGTAAATCAAAAAGTTTCACCTTTTGCTCCACCACAGCAGTCAGGTCTAATAACTGCAGTACTGCTGGTCCAATCTGCAGGGCCACCTCACACTCAACACCATGTGAATACGATCTAAAGATACTTGAGCTCCCTTGCATGAGAGGAGAGAGGGAGCACAGAACCATAGCCTCAAACTGGGAAGTGGCGACTCTCATCCCCAGCCATTTCACACTAGGCTGCAAACCGCTCCATCTGCATGCTGACACACGCTATGCTGAAGCCAAAAGAACCATATTATCTGCAAAAAGCAGAGATGCAAAAGTGTGTGTGAGGTTATAGCTTTCATTGGGGAAACGTCTTCTTTTGGCTGCTCCTTTTCATCTGCAGCCTGCTGCATTTTAGCTGGGGACATATAGCTGCTTTCTCATGTTAGAAATATTTAGCAAACCTTTAATAAAAAAAAAAAAGAGTCAGGTGAAAACATTATAAAGCCATTTTCTTAAATCTCACTGAGATTTAGCATTAGCTTGTGAGATGAAGAATTTAGTGAACCATGGTTTGCATCATCTTTTTTTTGCTTTTATATAGATTATTAGATACTTTTTAGTTTGCTTTTTTCTAACAGTGTTTACAAGTGAATGACAATGTGTTTTTAAAATTGGTTACAATGTGTAATCAATATTAAACAAATTGAAAAAATATTATCTTTAAAAAGTTTCTTATTCCAGGAATAAAAATACCGACATAATAAATATGAGAAGTGACTGAATTCAATTTAGGTATGCAGGGAATTGGTCTTTTGCATTGTTGCTAAAAACTTACTAAGATTCCACTTCATGGAAAAGAGAACTGATTAATGTCACTCAGCAGCTGTACACCAGCTCAAACAAATCAAAATGCTGTTAAAAAGGTCTGCAGATGCAACAAGACCTGACTTCCAAGATTAGAGCTATTCTCTCTTCGCCAAGTGACTCTTCAGTTGGTTACTTTCCAGGATTCTGTGAATCTGCTGACATTAAAATCAATCGCTGTCAACACACTGTCATTCCTGATACCACGAAGGACATTGACAGCTGTGGGTGATGAGAAGACCTGCAGATAAGGACGAGTGTCTCTGATAGAGGCCAGAAGTGAAGAGAATATGAAAGAATTTGCAGGTCTTCATATAGTTACACTTGTCACTTTTCAGTCCCAGGTGCTTCTGTATATGATTTCTTGGATAAAGTTGAGTTATTAAAGCTGAAAGGAGAGCACATATGACAAGCTTTTTTTTGGGGGGGGGGGTTGTTTGCTTGTATTTGTTTTAAATATTTTTATGCTCATACATCTAAACCTGTAAACCCGCTCTGAGAATGCATCAACCCACAATGAAAGCAATGTGGATCTGCAGGAAAAATGTTATCAAGTCTTCCTTTACCCATGCGCCACTTCATCACAACATTTGATGACAATTGGTCTGTTAGTTTTTGCATAATCCTGCTTACTTAAAACAATAATTGTGTTGTGAGTTGCAAACTATTAGTGTTTTTTTTTTGCAGAGAGAAAAAAAATCCTGCAAATATTATATTCATGATTAACCGTATTGTTTTAATTGTTTGTGCAAAACTAAAATCCACCAAAAAAATATCAACTAGAAGATCTTTGAGATTGTGAGTCCAGGCTCTGTGTCACTTGTGGTTACGTGATGTATTCACAGCCAACACTGGATGGTAAAGTGCTTGTGCTTACCCAGCTTCGAGCTTCACCATAAGCCATGGCTGGCTGGATCTGGAGTGTCACACAAGGGTCATGAAGAGTTTGGTAGTCTGAACTCTCTGATGTTAACTGAAGCATGCGAGCATCAATGCTCGCACCCCTCGAGGCACTGCTGCCCGCTAAATCTGTGTCAAACTACGTAAACCCAGTGCATCTCCTGTGCAGTGCAAAATCATGAGAGACATCAGTTGTTCGCTTCTAGAGGCCGATCAATGGGTCAACCAAACTTATTAAGCTGCGTAAATGACATTCGACAGAGTCTAGCAAGTGTGAAACCGCGGGGTGAAATTAGGAAGGGACAGACACAAATATATACAGTCGATGACCTCTTTGTAATGCTTTGTTTCAGCTTTAAAGGTCCAGTGAGTCCTTTACATGTACAGTTGCACAGTGATATGAAACACTGTGAGCCCAGAACACTGATATTACCTCTGAATTTAATTATATCCTGTAATCTGAGAGTTTCTATTTCATCCAAACAAAATATGTGTGCTCTGATCAAACCTTTTACTTAGAAGCTATATTTAACAGTTCAAAGTCTTATTTATATTTTAGCTTACTTCCTTTCTTCCCTCCTGCATTTCATTTTCTCCCTTTGTCTTTCTTTTTTCCTTCTTTCCTTTTTTCCCCCTTTCTTTCTTAAATCAGACACAATTTAAATAGTTTGGAAAACGCTCAAGATGGCTGCACACTGTCAGAATAAAACTGCGGATGAAGAAAAGAGACCAAAAGTTAAACCTAAAAAAAAATTTTGACTTGATTTTGAAAAATAGCATGTACATTAAAAAACTATTACTGCTTGAAATGTAAGTATGTGTAACATATAAAGTAAGGATTGCCTGACATAATTGTTGTGCAGAGTTTTTTTTAGATTACTCTCCGCCCTCAAGAGGTCGGAGTAGCAAACTAAAGCTTTAACACAATTTCTTCATCTCTAACTTTCAACTAAAGATCCCTCCTTTGTATTTCATGTCATTTGTGTCTCATGCTGAATAAACAGAACCGCTTCAAGAATCATCCATTACTATAAGAATATTAATTAATCTAAACATAATGTAATGCGTGCCAAAAATAAATAATTACACAACCAGATAAATGTTTGAACAAGCGTGAAGCATGAAAAGACGCTGGCAACAGATGGAATTTTTCGCCAGTGCAGAGACATCCCATGAAAACGCACATCAACCCTGCAATTGCAGTTAGTTGTACATCTCTGCTACACACACACACACACACAGACGTGCACACACATGCACAGACGCACTTTCATGCATTCTTGATCTGTTTATGGTTTGCTCATGACACTGAAGGCCATTTGCTGACCTATATAGACAGCAGCGTTTTAAGTAGCTCTCGATGGGAACGCTGAGTCCAGATGCCCCTCTGTTTGCTCTGGAGTGAAAATAGGTCAGAGGTCGGGAGAAAACCAATGAATGAACGGGATTCACACAATCAGCAACGGGCATCATGGAACAGAACAAAAAGTCTGGGCTGCTTCCTTATGCCATGATTGTTGTAGGCTCGGCTTGTCTGAGAGTGAAAGGGCAAGAGAGCAGGAACGCTACCAGTGTCTCGGTCACAGGTTCAACACACCTTAGAAATGTTCAGTAGCAAGTTATTTAAAGGTCTAATACTAAATTGTTGTTTTTTAAGGTGTTGTGATAGACTCAGCATTATTACATGAGAAAACAGCCAGTCATGGCCAACTAAGACTAGGACTCTTTAGTTTAAGAGCAAAAACAGTTGGACAGTTGTGAAATCATTTTCCATTAACTTTGTATTGTGCACCACATCTAACCTCCACTATTTTATTTTAGTGTGAATGCGTTGCTCTTTGTCTCAGCAGTGTGTTAATAAAGCAATAGTGTACATGAGAATGACGTTACTTTGTGGTACAAACTTTGTTAGCAAAAACATGAAATGATGATAATAAATAAGAGTGTCAACTGGGTTTGAAATATAAATTCATTGTTCACTACAGATTTAACTGAGTG
>VUQJ01013148.1:6098-17365 GCA_015108635.1 Andinoacara biseriatus
AAAAAAAAAAAAAAAAAAAAAAAAAAAAAAAAAAAAAAAAAAAAAAAAAAAAAAACACAATAAGGGGTTTCTTTTTCTAACCTTTGTGAAGTGACCATTTATCTCCCTCCAGCCCAGAATGAGCTTTGCCTTCTTGTCACCAATCTGCTGCAGACCTTTCAGCTCTTTGAGGCAGCCCGTGTTCAGAATTTGCAGGATTTTCTGCTTGGACTGATCCAGCCTGGACTGGTCAAGTTGGAACTCCCAAGCATTCTCTGTATTGTTCTCTTTTCCACCCGGGGACTGAGGGGAGAAAAATACATACAATGTAAAGCTGTTAAAAGATATTTTCACAATTAAATGTAGAGCACAAATTGTCTATTTTTAATCTATGAACATATTTGCACTGGTCAGGAGAAGAAATAAATTTTAACCAAATAAATTTAAGATCCTTTCTGTATCTGTCAAGTCAGATAAACACACTGACGCCAATGCACATCGTCAGCTTGTATCTGATGCTTGCAACTCTGCAGATGTGTCAAGTTAAGCACAGCAGTTAAGGCTCGGATGCTGACCTCAATCAGGTCTGAGAGCGCCGTCTCTTTCTTCTTGACGCACACCGACTGTTTTTTGACCACTAGAAGCTCCTGAAGAGGCTGGCGTAGGGACACTGAGATAGGAGACAACATAATGTTACATTCACTTACATTAGGACACAATCTGTTAAGGCAAATATTCTTACAGAATGGTGAATATGTTTTTAAATAAAGTCTAAAATTTTAACATGTACTATTAGTTATTAACACTTAATTTCAAAGCCAAATGGATGCAAGAGGCACTAATAAAGGTTCTCTGGCTCACACTGTGTTGCTGAGGGTTGTAAAAATGTTTCTCGTCATCATCATCTGATACATTCTCTGGCTCCAGTATTGTAGATTGAGCTTTTGTATCACATTGCAGCCCATCAATAGCTCCAGTGAATCAACATGATAGAATTAGTGAGTCACTACTCCAGTAAAGAATTCAGTGAGTCCTCAGTCAAGGTCAGGAGCATCCGATACCTCTATAGTCTTTAACACTGTAGTCATTTCTTCATAAAGCAATCATAATCTGTGGAAATTCACTTAGTTACAGTAACATACATCTACTCATTCAGGACTTCTGACCAACCTTGCAGGGGTTGGACCACTGCCTGCTGTTTATTGGGTTTTGTGGCATCCGACGGCTTTCTCCGCAGGACAGCCGTGTTGTTCACGAAGTCAGGCTCTTGTTTTGTATTTGACTTATCTCCAGCTAACTGACTGAATAGCATGGTCTTACTCTCAAGCTCCCTCTGCTTTTCTTTGAGCTCCTGCAAAAAACAAAAAGGATTCCAAGGTTGGCTATCAAATATCCATGAAGGTGAGCTAATCAGTTAGTAAAGATCTGGCCAGATCAAGCACCTGCTGAATCTCATGCAAAGAGAAGTTGCAGATCAAAACCTATTTTTGAAGTTTTCCACTTGATGTTTCCATGTATGTATGAATGAAACGGTCAACAAAGATGACAAATGTTAAAAAACAAGAAAAGGGACAGAAGATCCCAGTCTGTATCTCTCCCATAGTAGTCCCACAAAACCCAGTGGTTGCTAGTGAGAGTGTTGCAAGAGAGAATTGATTTCAGCACCAGCTACCAAATCCTGGTCTACTGCTCAGAGACCACGACCTGCTTAAGATGCTGTCAGGCTTTCCTCCTGAAACCCTTAAAGCAATTCAGTGAGCTAAACAGAACTCTTGAAATCAGTCACCCAGGTGGACAAACTCAAGCTTTGATGCAGGTGTTTTTTTCACCTTGATCTCTTTAAGCATGGCGTCTCTCTCTCTGTCCTGGGAGTTCATCGTTCGCTTCTCCAAAGCTATTAGTCTATCCATCAGTGACTGTTCTGATGAACTAAAAGGACAAACAAAAATCAAATCACACAAAGGGAGGCTGAAAACCAGGGCAGATAGTTTGATCAGGGGCTTTAAAACATGCTCAGGCACCAAAAAGTAATGTTTTAAAGCATCTGCACACAACAGCAAGAGAACAGCATTTTTGTCTGATGCAAAGACTTTTACTTCAGCCACAATTAAAAAGTCTGATTAGCAAGACAAATAATAAGTCTGCATCTGTGTGGTCTATAACCTGTGGTGATGTACAGAGGGTGAGGAACCATGTTGTTCAGATTTCTTCTCCTCTTTCTGCTTCTTCTTCTGCGGCTCAGTGCCAGAGCCTCCTGCCTCCCGTTCCTCTCTGGACCGCTTCACTGGAGACGAAGGCAGATGGAAAATTAACAGTTTAGTATTCAGTGCACTGTAGCAACAGTGTCTGTGGGGGCTCTCTAGAGTGTAAAGCAACTCAGCCAAAAATGGCACGGCATCAGTCAAAGCTGCACTGCAGTGCTTGAATTAAAGCCAAAGGAGGAACAGCAGCAGGTAAACACAAGAAGTATCTTTAAGACAGTGCAGTAGGAAAGAAAGAGCATCAGAACAGGAAAAATGCAAGTGGAGCATCACAGTCTAAACACACACACATCCATCTGACCCGGAGACAACAGTTTACTCTTCAACACCATCCTCTGGGATGGGATGCGAGTGCCCCCTGTTGGCATTTAGCTCACATTCCATCAGGTTTTCTCCTCTTTGCAAATTAAATGTATTTTGTACTTGTGTGTCCCCTGGCTGGAAAAAGTGTGGGCTTTTCTCACTCACCTGGCAGCACAGGCAAGGTTATGGTTTCACGGGTGAAGGGCTTGTTCACAATGAGCTTGGATTTGGCTGCGAAGTTGAGCGCACTGAAAGTGTCAAAATAATATTTGTACTCTGGTGCAATATTCGTGATCATGACAGAATGTGCCGAGCCACCCAGAGAGTCCTGCAGCAGCCGTGTCAGTTTACTGTCTCTGTACGGCACGCGCACCGAAGTGCCTGAGTTCAGAGCGTCCACAACTTTGTTGAGTGTGAAGAGAGACAGGTTGATGGCACCGCTCTCCTTCAAACGGATGCCCTGGTTGCCAGTGCGGCGGTTGTCCTCTGACCCAGCCAAATCAACCAAGTACAGCTTGCCTGTCTGTTGTTTGTGGGGAAGTTTCTGTTGAGTCCGTACAACCTGTATCATAGAAGAGATTAGGTTGTAAAAGTGGCCATGACAAAGAAATAAGGCAGGAAAAACAAGGAGGTGGTGAAAAACATGGGCTAAAAAGGAGACAGAAAAAAGGTTTACATTTTATGACAAATGTGACAACACAAAGAATATAGAAAATAAATCAAGAAAAAGGACATCAGAAAAACTGTTTATATTTAGTTGTGTGCAATAATGCAAATGTTGGTATCAATCTGATGACAAGTAAATACATGGACAGCATTGCCAATACTAATAACAATACTTTTAAATTTTAAAAAGGCAGGCTATGCAGGGAAGACATGTGTGTCATGATTTGAGATGAATCATCATCACTCAGCCAAATCTGAACACATTTTAATGAGTATTTTTCACTTTCCACAATATTTAGGTAATAACACCACAACTTTCAGCGTTTCATGTACTTTGACACTGGACTTGTTTGAAGACCAGGGCCCTATACTGCCAAGCAAGTTCAGCATACCCAGAGTATCTTTTGATTTGGATTTACTGACCCTAACACTGGTGACCAGGATAAAGGATGGTTATCAACTTGTTTACCCAGGGTTTCCCCTGCAGGCTAAAATGAAAGGGGCTGGCAGCATCTAACCAATCTAAAAAGGGGCATTTCACAGGTCATATTGACTTTTCTTCCACAGAAAATAATCACCATCCACCATCTAGTACAACAGATATCCTTCGAACACACATCACAGTTTACACGTTTTCGTTCACAACTGTAAAATATCTCTGCATGATGCTCTGCTTTCTCACTCACTGCAACCAATATGATTGTGCTCAGTGCCGCTGAGTCATGTGACAACAGACAACTAATCACAGCAGCACAGAGAATGGAATAAACTGTGCTTGCATGAGAGAAGCAGTGTTTGCACATATGTCTCCTTTCTGATTAAAGAAGAAAACGCACTGAACTTAGGGGAGACGAACCAAATCAAGCATCAATCTTATGTTATCGATCCAATAGCAATACCAGCATTGTTTCAATACTATCAATATTTAGATCGATCCACCCACAGCTATTTATATCTCTCCCATAGTACTCCCAAAAAGCACAGAAGTTGCTAGTGGGAGTGTTGCAAGAGAGAATTGATTTCAGCACCAGCTACCAAATCCTGGCCTACTGCTCAGAGACCATGACCTGCTTAAGATGCTGTCTGCCCACTTGACACTAATGAATAAAACAATTCAATTAACTGAACAGAGATCATCAAACCTTAATGAGGAGGACAGCGTGGCTGCGGCTGGAACGCTGGTTTAATTTGGTAGAAGCTGTAGTACGATTGAGTGTTGCAGGAACAAAGTGTTTTTCAAAATCTGAAAAAGCACTGATGGTCATGTGTGTGAGGCCAGGGATAAGAATGTTCTTGTCCTTGTCCTCTCTGATCGGTAAATCCTGTGAGTTTGGTGACAGAAGATCTAGCACCTGAGAAAACAAAAAAAGAGGGATGCAATACCTGATGAATGATGCACACTGCACACTCAAGTTTTGCACTAAAAAAATCAAGGAGAGTGGAGGTTTATTTGACTACTCAGTGCTATAATAAGTATGGGAAGGTAAGTTAAAAAGCTCATAGTCTATGATGCTTAGAAGAGGGAGATGCCTGAATATAGTGGGCAAGACGCAGTACACATGGCACCCATTCACTAGCTGTCCGATCTGACACTGCACTGAGTTTTTATTAAGGAGCTGGCTAATGTCCCAGCCGACTGCGTCAGATATCTGCATTTTCACATGCAGCTCTGCTGGGTGGGGTCAAGGCTACCGTGCAACAGATTAGTTTTAGCTACACCATTTTAACGTCTTTGGTTTTAATTTACAAAATTAAACTCTATAATGCTACAAACCCCAGAAACACTTCTAATAATTAGTTTTCACAAGCTTTTCTAATGCCAACATGTCACTCAACTATGAAGTACTATCATCTGCATTACTTCACTTAACCATGAACAGAAAGTGAGAAATTACTAAGCCAAACCATGCTGTGTATGTAAACAACCATTCATACCTTCTCATTATAGATCTCCAAATATGACATGCCAATGCTGTAGTTCCACCCATCATTCTCATCCTTGGCTTTGACGAGCTTGAAGACCTCACCAACAGCTCGGGGGATCACACCTGGCTGCTTTGAACTTCCCAGCATGGTGTGGGTCTTACCTGTGAATGAGGAAGCAAGAGCATAGAGTTAGGCCCTGTTTACATGAGAAGGATCCAGTGGAAATGGTATAGTTTTTCCCTTTTTGAAAGAAACGCACGTTCCAGTACCCCCATTGTACAGAAGTAGCATTTTTTTCCCACCGTTTACATGGAGAATGAGCCCGTTTTCAAATTGTATCATTTTCAGGAACTGGAAACACCACTCTCGTTTAAACGGGAGGCCAAAACGTAACAGTTTAACTGAAAACGTTCTCGTGTAAATGGGGCCTTTAAAAAATGTCTCTGGGGGAACCATATACACAAAAGGAAAAAAAAAAAGGCAGGCTGCCCTATGAGCAGCATTTTTATCGGCTCTTTCAAGAAAACACCTTAAAGAACATACCAGCTCCTGTAGGCCCATAAGCAAACACACTGGCATTCTGCCCGTTCAGTATGTGTGGTAGAATTGGCTTCACTGATGAGAGGAAAACCTCTTGCTGCGTCGTTTGTTCACCATGAAAAACGTCAAAACTAAAACAAGAACCACCACAGCACTCTTAATATTTACAACTAGACAATTACCGAGATTCTTACTAACATATAATAATGTACAGAAATTATTAAGAAGACACTGACTGGTATTTAACTGTTTCTGTAGCGTTCCTCCAGTTGATTATCTCCAGGTTTTGGGAGTCCAGGCCTCTTACACACGGTCCCTCGCTTTTCTCATCTTCTTTGTTCATATAGGGTCGCAGACGAACCGCTACCCGGACCCTGGAGGTCTTCTTGTTTGCTCCATCTGACACCCCCACACGCTGCGCCATAATTGCCCTTTCAAAAACAAAGGCCTGAATAATGTTTAAAAATAGGCTAATAAGTTATACACAAACAAGCTTCAAAAGGTAGTTTGTTAATGTTTAAATCAAAATTGATAGTACTGCATTAAAACACATAATTATTAAATGAAGCCTCCCATAACAAGGTTTGTTTTTCTTACTGACGGCAACCTCTCACGGCTAATAAGCTAAAGCTACAACATAACTTTCCTACTAGCTTAGCTAATTATAGCCACTTCTTCTTTCTACCAAAGTCTACTATATGCTTACCTTTATTATTTGAGAACTTCCGACACAAGACAGGCCTTCGTTATACCCTAAATTTAACTTCTAATAACATTGCGGACGCCTACTTGGAACAATGGCGACCGCAGGCCCTAAAAACTTGAACAGCTAACCGAACACTTTTCAAATGCGGAGCACAGAAACCGGAAGCAGCGATCAGCCAATCAGAACTCGCGAACACGCTGGCGCCTGTTTTACGTCTTGCGTCCATGTTAATGACATTTGCAAAATTTCTGATTATAATAGTTAGCTTTATGCTAAACAAAGATACATAAACGCAAAAAACAAACAAGTCCGTAAAACGAACAGAAAAAAGGACGCTATTAAAATTTCGCTTTGTTTGTCTTGTGCTTTGCTTGCGATTGCGCAGTTAGCAGGAAGTCGCGTCGAGTGTAAATCTCCGAACCATTCGCCTCAACTGCGGAAGGCTACGCTCGCAGCTGGTGGATTATCCATATGATTTATCAGCGGTGACGTGCAGTCCGGTACTGACGCGCAGGCAGATAGAGCCCCACAGCCAAAATGGCGCTATGTTTACGTCTGTGCATAATACTTAGTGGTTCTTATAGGGAGCTTTGGTGATTGTATCGTCTGGAAAAGTATTTGACTCGACGTATTTACCACAGTAGCGGTGATCCGGGAGAGGCCATTAATGACTATTTAAGGCACGTATATTAGTGGACTAAATGCTGTTTAGAAATAGCTGGTGGTTAGGCCTGACGTTAGCTAGCCGCTTGCTTTAGTTGTGGCTGCATTTGCTTGTTATCCTTATGCAAAAATAAACCGCTATGGTTAAAAGTTATAGCCTCTCAAAAAAACCGCTTATCCCACACACTTATGTATACCTTAGTTAGTTTTACCCTCCTTAAAATGTTTTAGACGTTTCATTGGCGGGTTTTCTGTTCAGCAGATCTGTGTCTATAAAGTTCACCAGCAGGAAGCATGCAAGCTGAGGCCACAGATACCTCACTGAAAGAGGGCATAGAAGCTCTGGGCGTGAAGGACTCAGAAGAACTTGCAGAGGGCAAAGAGGATGATGACAGCACGGAGCAAAAGGACACGGAGATGGCAGTGAGCGCAGAGGAGGACGACTCAACAGCTAAAGGGGATACAGGTACCTGCATAGAGAGAGGTGTTATGAAAGCATACACATAGGGCAAGAAGTTTCATTATTAGAGTAACAGTCTTCAGTGTGAAGAAGTGGGTCTCATACAGACAACTGATATTAGTAAATTACGAAGTAACAGAAAGGGATTACTTGTAAGAGGTAGGTAAGTAAGTAATCAGTAATGTCATGCAGAAGTTGTCATTAGTAGAAAATGCAAGCAAACAAAATACAACTGAAAAAATGTGGGTATATACTTGTTTGCTACCTTATATTTACCACGCTGGCTTTGGACTTTCCCTAATTTACATACTGATCAGTTAAAGTATTTTGGCTCTTAATCAAACCATTTTTGAACACTTGCAGCAGAAAAATTTTGCTACATGAGATAAATGTCTGCTACTGCTGTCAGTAAATGTCACCACTAATTTGCAAATAGGCCAATGGCCATCAGCAGTGCTGATATTGACGCTTGGTTGGCATATCAGTGCATCCCTATTTACAGCTTATCACAGAGAATTCAAGTCAGTGTGTTTGAAAAATGTTTAAAGTGGACCTATTATGAACTTTATTACTTTTTGTCATATCTGCATAATCAAGCATGCTTTTGGAGTATTAAACATGGCTAAATTTTCACATATTGAGGTCAGTGTATATACACGTAATCACCTTCAGCTGAAAGCTCAGGCTTCAGACTAAACATAGCATTTAGAGTCTACAATCTACACGCGGCTCTGTATGCTGTCACTGGGAGTGGATGTCTCCTAATATGGTCATCACACATAGTACTCAGGCTATGAGCATGGCAGCCACTGGTGTTCAGGCTCTTCGAGGGGCAGCCAATCAAAACAAAAGCAGGTGGCCTTAAAGGAGAAGAGGTCAGACATAGGATGAACATAGGACTACATAAAAGCACAGTATAGGGTTAATCCATAATGTAACGTGGCTTCATTTTTATTTTTAATATAGATTTTTACTCTAAAGCATTTGTTAAACTGACTTTGTACACTTTTTTTGGCTTTTCAGATGAGAACACAGATGCAGTAGGAGGAGAGTTGCAGAAGGATGAACCTCAAGCAGACGCAGGGGTGGAGACTGAAGATGGAAAGCAGGCTGCAGAGGTGGACGGTGACTGGGAGCTTCCGTACAGCGATGAGGAAATGGAGGACCCCAAAAAATGGATGCCTCCTCCCGCAGAGATCAAAAGACTCTATGAGCTCCTTGCTAAAGGCGAGATGCTGGAATTGAACTTTGTGCCCCTTCCTAGAAGGCCGCCCACACCTGAACGCACTCCTTCACCCGAAAGAGATGAAGAGGAAGAGGCAGCCAGGGAAAGGGAGAGGCAGGAGAGAGAACGCAAGTCAGTATTACTTTTCCTTTCAGTCATTTCGTGTCTAAGGATTTCAGTTTGTGTACTTTTGGTTGTTAACAGCGTCGTGGTTTTTTTTTTTTTCTTTTCAGGCCTCCAACTCCAACTGAGTTTGACTTTGATGAGGAGCAAATGCAAACCACTCCAAAAAATGCCTTCCTCAGCAGACGCAGGACTCCAGGTATGCTACAATCAGTAATTTCTTTCTTTTCTTTTTTTTATTAAAACCCTTCATTATTGGGTTGTTTTAGGAAGAACATTTAAAAAAAAACAAAAAAAAAAAAACATTGTCCTATCTTCCAGGATCTTCAGCCCGCTCCTCTGTTAAACGGGAAGCTCGGCTAGACAAAGTATTGTCAGACATGAAACGTCACCGCAAGATTGAGGAGCACATCAGGCGTACAGGCAGAGACCTCTTCAAGACTGAGAAGAAACTGGAGGAACCACTTTCTCCAAATAGCCAGAAGGAGCGGGAGAAGGAGAGGGAACGAGACAGCAACCCCAACACCATCTTCTCCCCACGACAGAGGAGATACTGAAGTTTTGAGATCAAGACTTGCCCAAAGGCATTCAAGGCCAAGACTTTCCCAAGGCTTTCTAAAAACTTGAATTTTTTTAATATAACAAGTTTTGTATGTTTTATGTGTTTTGTATGATGGCAATAAACATTTTAACCCTGGAGAATGTCACTCATCTGCTGTACTCGGTGTGTGCCGATAGTTTATTTAAAACTGTGCCTAAAGTAATACGATAGGAATATATCTGGGTTTTCATCCTTTTTATCCTTGTGATCCTTTGGATTTTATTATTCAATTCCTTGAATTATTTTTTCATATTTAGGACAAATGTTTGTTTGGACTACATTATGAACTGACATTAATGGTCAGGTCACTGTGATCTCATGAAACCTGTTTTTAGCCATAATACAACAATTCATATACTATTTGAGACAAATGTTCCCACAAAGGTCTAATAGGCTAAAATGACACATTTCTGTATCCAAAAGGTCAAACTGGATTTAAATGGATATAACTAAGGCATAGAAATGTGAGGTACCAGCTCTGGGTGGCTAATGTAAGTACCAAGAAAATTAAAGCATTTCTTTATGTACGGTTAATAAATATTTGGACAATGAGGGTTTGTTTTTTTGCCTGATTTTCAGCTTTAAGGAGGTTCAGGAGGTTTACAAAAAGTTCTCAAGTTATGCCCAACATTGTTTTTGTGGAATAGACACTGCAGCTATGATGATACCTCAGGCTTTTCTTCAAAACAGCTGAGCTAAAATGTTTAAAACCCAATCCAGGAATAAAGTAATTTAACTAAGTATCACGCAGTACATAAGCAACAATGGTAACCCCTGAGATATTAAAGGGAAACCAATCACATGTAACCAGTGAATTTCATTTTTAAAGCTCTCACTTAAAAGACCCGTTCACAAGCAATAAGGGGAAGTCAAGACTAAAACTTGCCAAATAGCCAGGTGTAGAACAGCATTAAAATGTGGAAAATTCAACAAAATTCCCTGTGCAACATGTGTAATATGTTTGTCATTGAGGATTGCAATTAGAAGAAAAATCTTTAAATATGCTCCATTTCATACTCCCCATTACTTTGCATTAAAGTGAAATCGATTTGGCTACTTAAAGCTGTGTAACTACAGAACTGCAGTGGTAGAAATGAACTACCACTAGTCCCCCACATTCAAAGCTCATTGTGTGAAATCAAATAGATTCATTGATTCTGGCATCATCATCCCTTCAACCCCACGAGGGAGCGGCAGTGTACACACTGATTTTAGAAAGTACAAAAAGCTTTTGTTTTGTTTTGTTTAAAAAAAAACTCAAGACAGGCTCAGGACAGAGAAGTATATTTTAGCTAAGTCTGAGTAACAATACAGCCTTCACATAAGGCTCAGAAGCATAGAGTATAATATGTATGCATAAATATGCATTCAAAACCACAAACCAAATAAATAAATAAATAAATACTTACAAATAAATAACAAGCATTTTGTGGAATATACAGTACATCAGTTGAAATGTTTGAGTATTGTCAAGAAGCAGTACCTTATGAATTCATGGAACAGAGGAATGGATATTCAACATGCCCATGGCTGTCCAGATGCTTTGGCACACACTACCCTGTCTTTTGATGGTTTTTAAGCTGAGTTGTTTTAATTTTTTTCTCGACCCATTTCCAGAAAGGTATAGCTGCTTAAAACAAACATGAAATGACACAAAACAAGCATATTTGTTCATAGAAGGTTCATAGAACCAGTGGCTCAAATGACTGGAACATTTCACACAATTTTAAAAAGCTTGTTTCATGGACTTACTAGTGTGTGTGTGTGTGTGTGTGTGTGTGTGTGTGTGGGGGGGGGGGGGGTTTTTTTGCGTT
>VUQJ01013154.1:10710-20809 GCA_015108635.1 Andinoacara biseriatus
CACTTCAGTAAATAAACCCATTAATAACTTCATGTTTGTGTGTGTATTCCTTTGTGGTTCTGAACATGTACACCTTAAACTGCTTGTTACTCTCCAGTGGGGCAGGGAGTTAAAACAAAAGCCCTCAGGATGCTGCTTTCACACTAATTAGCCGCTTTAAACAGACAAACACAACCTCTGATGGCCATTCACACACACACACACATAGGAAGCCATAAAAGCAACAAGCACTTGCACATAAAGTGTCAAATATTAAGATCTTTAACCAAAAAGCTCAAGCTAAATTTCAATCCACAAGCACATACACACACAAACACAGTCCTTGTCTCCTCGGCAGACATTGCTGTAGCCGTTTGCTCAGCTGCAAAATATTGTGTTTAATAATTCAGGACCTACTGCTCAGCTCTGCACCGTGCCTTGCACTCTGGCTGAGTTCACCCTGCGGAAAACCCTACTGGGATACTTCCTCTCTCCCTCCCATCCTCTCCGTCTGCCTCTCCCCCCCTCAGTCCTCTTTCATTTTAACCTCTCCTTTTTCTCTGTCCTCCTTTCTCTCTTTGTCCCCTTTGTCACTGCCTACCTTCCTAAGGAGAATTCATTCTTTTCCTTGGTGCCCCTCCTGCTCTGTCTACTGCTTTTTCTCTTAGCTGCAGTTGTATTCATCTTCCCATTCTTTTCCCCCATATCATCCAACCTTTATTTTACCATGAATCATCCTTCTGCACTCCCTCCCTTCCTCTTTTTACTCTACCACTCCTATTTCCATCTCTTTCATTGTGCCTCTTAATTTGTCACTTTTCTTCACTCCTCTGTCCATTTCTTCTTTCCTACATTACCATCCCCATCCTAAGCCAGCCTCCCTTGATTCGGTACCTCCCTCCGGGGCACCCCTACTCCCCAGATTCATCAGCGCTCGTCTCTCACAGTAGCCCAGCAGTATTGATTTGCAGCAGGGCAGAGCTGCAGTCGATAGGCACAGTAAGGGAGGCGCCATCTGCGAGCAGCTTGGTACTGGGGACTCACAGGGATTCATGCAGAGACTGAGTTAGGACAAGCACACGGCTGGTTGGACTTATGCTTCCGAAACACCTGCAGGGTTTAAAGAGTTTCATCCTGGAAACATTTTAAAAGCTTAAGAAGCTTTAGGTGGGGTTCAAGGCTTTTCTGCAGCTATCCTGCTCAATGCCAAGAAAGAGGTGTCATTGGTACGCTAGACACTTGTGTTTGGTAATGTAATTATGTAGTGTAATGTAATGTAATTTCAACATAATTCTCAACAATTAGGCAGGAATTACAGTTCAGCAAAGTCCAAAAGAGTCATAAATGGGCTATCCTGGTCCATTATTCAGTTTCTCCTTGCACTAAGGGGAATTACTGTGCTGCAGGTAGCCAAAGGACATCTTGGGGCAACTAATGTGACAGCATTACGAGGAATCAACCAAAATATCCTCTCAGTCTCCACTGACAAAAGGCTTATTTTAAAACCTTTGCAGCAGTGATGATCATGCTGTGTAGGAGAATGGTGAAATGTAATTTTGTGGGGGAAAAAACACACCTTTTTTTCTTCCTAATTAAATATAAAGGCATCATTAAGACATTTATTAAAGGACGAGACACTCTTCATAGTTCATTTTTTTTCTTAAGAAATTCCAGATCAACTTTGTCAGATACAATCTCACACCAAAAAGTATTTGTTAGAGTAATATTTGCAACACTGAGCTGATTCCAACTGTTAAAACTGCATTTTTTTTTATTATTATTGTTTGTATATTTGTTGCCAGCTTGGACATCCTTTGCAAAAACCTGGCACTCCAGCACAGAAAAGTTGACTACAAAAACAAAGTATGAAAAACGGTGGGAATTCAGACATAGCGCTTCACTGAAACTGGACAATAGAGCTCAGCCATGATTATTATGATGTGCACACAGCTGACCCATGTTTGATGCAGACACTGTGTAACCAATATACTTCTGTTTGGCATTAGTTGCATGAATTATCATGCAATTATTTAACTTTCCTTTATTTTTTAGAATTACCACAAAAAAAAGAGGACATTTGAAGCTTCAAAAAAACTTTATTTTATTTAAATAAATGTACTTATCACCCTGTATACTTCCCCTACCTAATTACAACACACAGACTCAGGTAAAGTATCTCCTTTGGGTCCACTCGCACTCCTGGCAGGCCCATTAAATAACATCCTCACTGTTTACTGTTACCTAACTAATTTATTTGCTTTTATATGATTAAGGCTTCCGAGTTTCCTGTCAGGAACACAGTGAGTAATAATTAGTAGAAATCGTTATGCCAAAATCAGCAGCTGCTGTGGTTAACTTTGATCAGTATGTTTCACTGTGAAGTGAGTGGGAACAACTGCTACAATCTTAGCCTGACATGTAGCTAGGGTCAGACAAATAAATGTAACACAAAGATAAACACACACACAACCAAACGCACTCACAAACCGAACAAATTTTACATATGGCAGAATGGATTCACCTGAGTCTGTCTCTGTTTTGTGAGACACCTGATCTCCTGCACTAACTGAATGTCTGATCTTCCTCCAACTCTTTCCCGTTCTTTCTTTCTTCGCTTGAGAGCTACAGTAACTTCCCAGCCTCTGTTTCTATAACTATCACTCAGTTTCCCCTGGCACCTCTTTCTGAGACCATTTTCCTTCTGTGCTGCAGGAATAAAGCAAGATTCAATGAGTTGCAAAACCCTTCTCTGTAAAAACAAAAAGGCTGAACAGTGAGCCTGCTCCGGAATCAAAAAAGAGGGAAACAGCAAGTTCAAATTACTCTGGGCATTGAGCAAAATTCTCATTTCTTAATATTTAAGATGAAGCCGGCCCCCTGCAGTCACTCAAACATAATTGTTGTTGTCGTTTTTTTAAGCAAGCTGAATTTCAAAGTTCAAGTTTAGTTGGAACACGATGACAGTTGGCGTTAATGTTCAGTTCACATTCAAAGCACTGCTTTTCACATGGTTATATTCAGCACACACTCAGGTAACTATTCAGAAGCCTTCTACCTCTGATATTAATTTATGCATCAACAGGACAAAAAAAATTAACCACGTCTTTCATCTTGCTGCTTATTTAATATTCTGAAAGCCTGCCACTTTAGCTTCAACTTTATGCTGATTTGCGTTCAAATGTTAAGTACTATTAATGTACATTCACAGTAAGACATTGTCTGTTTTGCCCCAATTATTTTCGATCTACTGTTTCCCTTTCAGAGGACAATAATAAAAAACAAAATAATAACAATGTATCCACACCCCAGTGTGTCATTGCTAGTTTATTCAATATGTGAGTCCCTGTCGCTGACCTTGAGGAGACGCTGATTCAGACATACTTCAAGTGAGGATTTATTTACAGTGTGGAACAAAGAAAAAATGGAGGGAAGTGAAGAAACTGTGACAGAATAATATGTGTGTATAAACCTCTACATAGTGGCGCATGTATTCTCATGAATTCACACAATAAAAAGCATTAATTCACGTAAAACCTCATAATGTAGCACCATCATGTAATTTAACACTATCTCATGCATGACTTCCTGCCTGAAGAATGTGCTATTAATTAATGCAGCACCTAAAGGATTTCATTAATCGTGCTTTATGAGTTACTAATCATGTTTGTCTTTTTCATTATGAGTACTTCGCATCCCGCGGTGAAGTATAAAGCAATTTTATCAGATGCAACTACATCTACGTGTTACGCACAAGGTTGCCTTTGGCATTGATGACTTGATGCACGAGCTATGTCAATATTTGTCAGTTACCTACAGTATTGTGCAAAAGTCTTGACCCAACCTTTATTTCTTAATATTTAGGTTGGTGCTAGTTTGCCAATTAGGCAATTGTGTTTCGCATACCGTTGTGGTTATTTTGTTTCTTTCCTTTTTTAATTGCTGATTAGTTTTAGACACTTGAATGGTAATTACTTGGTTAGGTTTAGGAAAAGAATATGCATATTTACAACCTTGACAGTTGAAAAGTTGGAATTGATAGATCTGTCTGATAGATCTTGAGTCTCCCACTCAAGGACATTATTAATGGGCTGCCCTAAATGAGAACCGGCTGGCAGTTCACAGGACACAAAAGAGCAACAGAAAGGTGTGACTCCCTCATGAAAAACACATGTTCTACCAAAGTGGTCTTTTAATTCATGTTTTTCATACATGAACTTATACTCCATATGTGTGACTCCATGTGCACAAACGTTGAGAAAGTTCAGCAGATGTTTTGTTTTGTTTGTTTGCAAAGAATTAAGTCATAAGCAAATTCACAGTGCTGATCCCTCGTGCACCTCTGACCACATACTTTCCGCAGTTAGATAATGAGCTCTGTGGAGACTGTTTTACATAGTCAAATTGAGACTTGGAGACAGACAGAAATTTCTGAGATGCTCACACAAGCAAGCACGCAATAGCAGACACACAGACATAAACACACATTGTGGGCTGCTATTAGTGGGAGATACAGGAAGATTATTTCAACTGTCAAACACCAATTACTGTGATATTTTGCCGCATATGATTAAAAAAAATGTTATTAGCTGGAATTAACATGGATTGTTTTAACATTTTCTGCAAACCCCTCATTAAGAGTTTTCTTTGTTATGCAGCTGTGTGATTCAGTCAAAAAAAAAAAAAACAATGCAACAGTGCAATTAACAATTAAAAAGACTTCAAGTCTGCATTTGCACACAGCTCAAAAAAACTACTTTCAAAATGTTGTTTGTGCTAAAATACTTTCTAAAAGAAAACACTCCAAGGAGGCAGTCGGATTCTAAGTGCAGACGGGAAACTGTGAGGCTAGAATTCACAGGGGCTCACCAAAACTGGACAATAGAGGATTGGAAAAACATTAACTTGTCTTATGAGTCTCATGAGTTTCTGCTACAACATTTGGATGGTAGGGTCTAAATTAGCTGTAAACAACATGATGTTTAAAATGCATAAATTAATAGCCTAGTGGGAGAGTTTCCCTTGAACAGTCAACTGCAGCACATCCCCAGTCAGTAAGCTAACAAGTCCAACCATACTATTTTTGTCAGTTTTAATACTCCACACCTGTACTTTTTTTTCCCCAATACGTTTTTATGTTTATGCAGTTCATAAGAAATCTTGTTTCAGGAGTGCTATTCCAGTCACAGCTGTTAAGATTAACCCAGTATTACATGCAATGAAAACACTTCTATTTCGTCTAATATGAGAAAGAAATATGAGAAAGAATTACATCATGCATCGCCTCACCTTTAAAAAATATCGCCTACAAGTTATGTTAGTGGACAATATAAGCTTTTTGTTATGTATAATTTTCCAGTAATTTGATCTACAAACATTTGAGGATTACTGATTTCTGGATGCATAATGTGACAAGAAATCCTTTCATAGCAACAGGCCCCCAGTTTCATCATCATTCACCCTGGTAACAACAGCACAGAAGGCTCTGATAGGCTCGTCGGCTGAAAACACCGTGTGATGAATTGGACTCAAAAGTGTTTGGCAGCTGAGGAAAGTCAGGAAGCCAGTATAGCTGAAACTGCAGTTACCAAAAAATCAAATGAGGAGGAGAGTGTCACAATATGCCTCGAGAAAGGTTTGAACACTTCTTGTGATGATGCAACTCTTCCACAAAACTACAATCCTCCATTCGTCTGAGTTTAAAACAAAAAGAAACAGATTCTTATCATGTCCTATCACAGCTCTGATTTACTATATCTGTGCTACATTTCAGCATCAGTTAAATGCTCTTGCTCTGATAAATCTGGTACGACTCAGTTTAAAGGATCATTTGTACTTCGGTCCCACATTCAGCTGAGTAGTTGCAGCCCGGTTTCACTCGTTCAAACAACTCTGCACCCAATGCAGGGTTTCATCGTGCTTAAAAATGAATGAGGTATGAGTCATGACCAGAAACTATTTCCGTCTATTTTGATTCGGAGCTGTCGCTTTCTATTAGCCTTCACCTCCACCTCTTGAGAGTGTTAACAGCAAACAACAGGCAATGTATAAGAGTGTTGTATCTGATTCTGAGCTGGTCCTGTCATAACAGTGTAAAAAATACTGCAGTTCAGGCATCTTTGAGTTAAAGCTAGTTATTAGAAGGCAGCACACCTTCCATTTCCTATCAATCATCGTCTTTTAATATGCATTTGTAATTTCTCAAAAGAAACATGGTTCCATAGTTTTCACCCTGTCACCGTCTTGTTTTCTTTGAGACCCAAAGTATACATATATATGTAAAAATCTGATGTTATATTCTAATATAATATAATAATTTAATGAGATGGTAGGGTTATCTGTTCCAATTAGCTGAAATGACAGCTAGCAGAAAGCTAGCAGCTACAGGATGTTGATCGTGCATAACTTGAAAAGTTTAAACAAGTGAGTTCTATAAAAAGCTGTCACAAATGGAGAAATTGACTGCAAAGGCCAGTTTTTGTACTACAGGCTTTAAAACATGTATTTATTTTTGGACTCAATGGGGACTGACTCACTTTTACAGCCAGCCTCAAGTGGCCACTAGAGGTACTGCATTTCCCCATCTTCACTGGCTTAATTTAAACATCATGTGAGCATCAGCTTTAATAAAATGCAGAAAACATAAGGATGCGATACTGAAGTGTTCAGTAGCTACTGCATTATTATTCACTATTTTGCCATACAATCTTTATAATGATCTTAACATATGTATGTATGTCTGTTCTTTATCTCCTAGACGTGTTGATCAATCTGGATGAAACTAACTTTACAAACTGCCTGCAAGACCTGGATTATCAATGTCCATAAAGATTCTGAAAATTATTTTAATAACATTCAAAGCCTTACAAATATATATGTGTAATAAGTGATCTCAAAATGAACAATCTCTCATTCATATTTGTTTACCTTCAGCTATTACAACCGCCTATTAAATAAAAAGAGATCAATCCATTAGCTAAATAAATAAAACCATTTACACCCTGTCACAGTTCAGTTCAGGCAGTAACAAAGTCTTTTCTCATTTGATCAAGAAGTGGTAGAATATATTCTTGACATTTTATTTCTTGTAACAATCACACCAGAAAAAGGGTGAAATAAGACTATTAAAAAAATGTTCTGGCACATCCAGCACACACATTTCCTTGTGGTTCCCAGAGTTTTTAAAAGTAAAATGGGAGTCTTCAGCTTTCAGGCCCCTCCTTCTGTGGAAGCAGCTCCCAGTTTGGATTTGGGAGACAGACACACTCTCTATTTTTAAGATTAGACTTAAACTTTCTTTTTTGATTAAGCTTACAGTTAGGGCTGTATCTGATGACCCTGAACGCTCCCTTAGTTATGCTGGAATAGGTCTAGGCTTCCAGGGGTTCCCATGTTTCTTTTTCACTCACCGCTCTTCACTATTAAATGCAGAGCGGTGTTTAAAAAATGCACCACTCTGTATTTAATCATTAATTTTTATTAACCTCTGTCTCTTTTACACAACGTGTCTTTTGTCTTGTCTTTCTCCCCTCACCCCCAACCGGTTGCAGCACATGACTGCCAGAGGATTCTTCCTGTTAAAAGGGAGTTTGTTGCCACGTGCTTGCTCATAATCATTGCCGGGTCTTTACCTTACAGTGTAAAGTGAGTGTTTGTTGTGATTTGGTGCTACAGTATATAAATAAAATCGAACTGAATCAAATTAACGCATATATAAAAATATACCAAGCAATGACACTGATACAGTATTCTCCCACTTGGCTTTCATTGACAATGACAACATGGCATTTTTTGTATTCTGTGAGTTGTGCAATATGACATGTTGTGTGCTTGCCCTAACTGATTGAGGGTGCCATTGTATATACAGTATGTGCTTTCACAGATACAGGAGTTGGGACACCTGACAGCTTAAATTTCATTTGATAACATTTTTTTCTGTACATTAAGTGAGCAGAAGGAAAAGAAAAAGACACATTCGCTAAGCAGTGCATGCACCGCTATCCACAACCAACGTGTCACATGACAGAAACAAGATAAAACAGAACTCTTGTTCAAAGCGTCTCTTGCTGAGGTGCAAAAGTTTAGAAGCCTGAGTGACAGTGATTGTTGTTTTGGTGCTTCCAGTGACGGGTTTACTAGCATTTTGTCAACTCATTCTTAGCGCATGTCTAACATAACACCCACCGTCAGTACATAATCCATTCAGTATCTTAGTGCAGTGTGTGACATCTTTTCTGCAGGCTGTCTATTCACTAAAACATCCTGAGTCACACTGAGATTGTGAAAGAAAAATCTATTTCTGATTTATCAGCTAGGATAAACCACACACACACACACACGCACACACACACACACACACACACAGACACACACACACACTTGAAACAGGAGACTAATTTGGACTCAATTTTCAGGGACCTCTTGTCGAGACAGCCAAACCAACTTGCATTATGCCTGTAAGTGCTTTTCCCTGTGTGTGTGTGTGTGTGTGTGTGTGTGTGTGTGTGTGTGTATGTGTGTGTGTGTGTGTGTGTGTGTGTGTGTGTTTTGAGATGGCGTGCCTGTGAACATGGCTTGCTTCTTGGGTGACACACTTATAAACTGCACCAAAATATAATCCACCAAGAAGCTGATGTTACATTTATGTATAAGATAGATAGATAGACTGTGCAGATAAATGCTGCCTACTTGTCTGGCTTGTCTCTTTGTTTTGAGAATGTGTGGGAGGTGGGTTACTGTCTATTCAAAACTCACAAAGAAGATATTATGATTCAGCAGTGGGGAAAAACAAATGATTGTAGAAACACCTAAACTTCCTTTTTTTTAACTGCAGACACAATGTGCATTTGTACACTGCGAATGGGCATTTAGCAGCTAACTTTGCAGCCTGTTCCTTTTGACCCAGGCTTGAAAAAATGCACAAAACACATGCACAAGAGCCAGACTGTGCACATTAATTTCTGTTCCTTTGAAGGTGTTTCATCCACTGAAGTGTACGTCACAAGTGGCTGTTAAGACAATAACTGCACCTTTGGATAAAATTAAACATTTTAACATACTTTTCATTTACTGAATCAAACAAACTTCTGCTGAACTCACCATTAATCATCATCATTGTCCAAATGAATATTTGTACAACTAGAAAATAGCAATACTGTTGAACTCTTATGTGTGAACTTCATCACCTCCTTTACTTCTTCCCATCTCCATCCTGTCACTTATTTATCTTCACTTTACTTATCTTATATTCTCTATTTGACTGCACTTCCTGGCCCTCCTGTCCACACCTTTGTATCCTGAGTTAACATAACCAGAACAGGTCTAAGCCAGAAAGATGAAGGAAGAAATTGAAATTACCCCGTAGAATGAAGATAAATGACTCGCCCATTCTTTCTTGCATTCATTTCCTTGCACCCTTATAGGTCTCTTCGATAGTATTTACGTGTTCCATCAGCTCAGTGGGATAGAGCTCAATAAAACATTCATGCATTAAGGGGAAAATTAGGCATTCCCAGTCCCTTTTCCCTGAGGTCACCCGAGCCAGCATATAATCTGTTCCCGGGAAACAAATTGCAGAATGAGGAACCCCAGGCCTCTTGGTAATGGATCCAGTGCAAGCATCAGTTTACCATTGATCACACTGGAACTGGCTGTTGGGTGCTCTGGGAGTTTTTCTGCCTGTTCCACTGTGTTGCCCCACTGCATGAGGAAAGCTACAGTAGTTGTTCAATAAGAGTATAAAGGTTTGATCCTTGAACCATTCAAAAATCAGAGGGAAGCACTTATAAAAACGCACTACTGCTTGGGGGACTGTAGAAGTAAAGTTGAATGTGATTTTTATTTTTCTTACTTTGATAAGCTACAACAGCTGATTTGCTGAAAAAGCAGCACAAAAACTATAGCTGCGATGTGAAAAGCATGGGAAAGCAGAAAAGGAGAAATATAAATATTAAGAAGCCCTACTGAGGTTAGCAGATAGACAGTATAAAAGATGGATGCAGCTACCATGACGTCACGCTTCTAAAGTCCCATTTTGAAGCCCTCGAAATTAACGTTTCCACCATCGCCATCGAGGTTGCAAAATATTTAAAAAAAAAAAAAAAAAAAAAGACAAACAAAACAA
>VUQJ01013159.1:6815-17531 GCA_015108635.1 Andinoacara biseriatus
CGAGGGGGGGGGAGGGGGGGGGGGGGGAAAAGGGGGGGGGGGGGGGGGGGCTGGGCTGGGGGTCAGGCAGAGGTCTCGGGTCCAGACCTGCTGCTCATGTGATCAGTCACTCTGAGGGGAAACCATCGTCACGCTCTCACACGCCTCACATTCAAACGTGTTCGAGCTCACAGATATTTTCTAACACAGAAGAAGAGCTCATGTTAAAGATCCTCCAACATTTCTGTCTCTGAGGGAAACGCGAGGTGCCTGATATAACTCCTGCCTACTTCACCTCCTAACTATACACCACAAACCGTGACTGCCTCCTCGCACCGCGCTGCCTTCCTCCTACTCGTCTTCAGACCTCCTTCAGCACGTTCAAAGCCCAGCAGGAAGCTGCAGGTCAACTGGTCCGTTCAGAAACTTCCGAACGTGGAGCGTGACATAACTCGATATCTCTCTGGGCCGCCGGCGTCCATCATCAGATGTTTTCTCCGCAGCAGAAACTGACACTGAATCCCGGGATGCTGGATTTGAGAGGATCGGCTCTCACTCAGGGTCCTGCTGTAGTGGGGGTGCAGGCAGGAGGAAGTTTAAGGTTTTCAGAATAATGTTCGGCCTAAGAACGGCTCATCCTGGTCTCTGTTTTATTTCAGTGTTGAAGGATTTCCTTTAAAGCTGGGAGCGGACCGGAATTCAAACTCAAAGCTCCAAAGAGGACGCGGACCACGCATCGTCAAATCATCATCCTCCAAAGTCTCCGTGTTTTCCCCACAAATGTGTTCGAGTTAGAAACGAAGATGAGTCGTTTCATCAGGAGAGCTGGACAGTCGAAAGGTCCAAACATTACAGGCAAAAAGTGGAATTATTCTGCTTCCATGAGCAGTCTGAAAACAGTGTGTGTGTGTGTGTGTGTGTGTGTGTGTTCAGTGGGTGAACCAGAGGTGTGCGACCTCAGCGTGGAGGAGAGTGATGAACGTGGCGGGAGGCGACAGCGGGGAGCGAGGATGATGAAGGATGCTGCGGGAGGAAGTGGGACGCAGGGACGCCATCACTCACCGGCCCCTCCCACCTCCACCCCGCCCCCCCCCGTATGTGGGCCGGAGGGAGATGGATCTGGGTTTGTGGATGATGCATGCACCTGAGCGCACACCTGGGCACTCAGCCAGGCGTGTTTGTCATGTGTGGAAACGATCTTCAGCTCGTTGACGTCACATCGGCTTTTTTTTGTTTTTTAACAGAAAATCAGATTTTTGATCTGATCCCAGCACCCCCCCGTCTCATCCTGACCACCTTTAGAGCACCCTCCTTCATCTAAACACCACTCTGACCTCCTCGTAAAAGCCCTCACCTTCCTCTCACCTCCTCCCCACACCAATAAAACAGCTCTGGATCCCCCACCTCGGTTAAAAACAGCTCGAACGCTGAGCCGACAGGTACAGTCCCCGTGCAGCAGCGGGGACGCACATCACAACAGTTTGAATCAGAAATACGTCAGTGTGGAGCTCACACGATCAGCCACTGAATTCGGTCTCCTCTCCTCTGAGACTCTCCTCCTCCTCCTCCTCTGCAGCTCATGAACCAGTTCTTCACCTGCTGCAGGTTCTGGTTAAACATCTGAACCAGGACTAAAACCAGCAGCCGCACTCGAGGAAGGAGGAACCAGCAGCTCAACTTTCAAAATAAGAGTGACCGTCTGAGCGTAAAGCAATGCTGGATATCCAAGTCTGTGTGTGGACACCAGAACCTCAGTCAGTATTTTCCTGTTTTACGGTTCTGTGAGTACGGTAAGATCCATCATTTGTTACACCGTGGTTTTAGCCTCTGTATATTCGGGACTTGAATCAAAGAAAAAAGTTGTCAAGTGCAGACTTTCAGCTTTAATTCAACACGTGTAACTAAAGATTTTGCATGAACTGTGCAGGAATTAAGTGGAAGAGGATGGATGGATGGATGGATGGATGGATGGATGTCCCCCATTTTCAGAGTTCAGTGAACAGACTAACATAATTTAAAATCAAATTTGATCATTTCTAAAACCCTTTGAAGTCCACAGACATCACCGCGTGCTGTGTTTCCTCCTTGAGATGCTCTGCAGGGCTCTACTGCAGCTTGTTTGTGGGTCTCTGCCTTTAGTTTCGTATTTAATGACCGAAAAGCTGGGCTCAGATCAGGAGATCCCGTTTCTTTGTGGTTGCTTTGGCTCATCACCAGCAGCTCTGCACACTTCACAGTTCATCCTGCTGCTTCTATCAGCAGTCACATGACCGATAAACACCAGCGAGCCGGCTCCGCTGGCAGCCGTACGTGCCCGCGCCATCACGCTGCCTCCACCACGTTAAACACACGATGCTTCGGACAAATTGTGTCTTTATGGATTATGGACCCGACTGTATGTGATGGTGGGAGGACTTCAAACTGTGGACAGAGCTGTTAACACACCGAGTGTGAGGGTACAAACTGCTGCTCGTACACAGGAGCAGCCCCGCCGCTCTAAGGTGGAGGTAATCCACCTGCGCTCTGCCCGCCGGCCACCAAACGCATGGAGACGTGGAGGCCAGCAGGCGCTGCACAGATAAATCCTGCGTGTTCTGCTGATGTTCCTGCTGATGTTCCTGCAAACAGGAGGATCAAAGTTCACTGAAAGCTCCACCAGGTGAAGCTAGCTCGCCTGGTGCACCTGTGCAGGGGTCATCTTGGAACCATTCTGCCACGCAGACCACCGTTATCACAGTGACTCGGCAGACAACCAGGTGGAAACAACCCTCCACACTTCCTAACTTCCTGATCCACTTGGGCACATCTTAAACATCGCAACAGGAAGTTAAAGCTTCCAAAGTCCTGCAGACGACTTTAATCCTGTTAAAATGCCCCCTGAAAATAAAATCTGTGACCAGACGATAAAACAGCTTCAACCTCTGACTTGCTCTACAGCCTTTACCCCTCTCAGCGCCGCACAGACCACCTTAAACATACCTCGGTGCCACTTTTAACTCGGTAATCGTCGCCTTGTCCTGATTCACCTCGTCGCCTCTCCTCTCTCCTGACCTTCCACGGCACCCCCTCCTCCCAGCTCTGCGTGCCCTCCTGAGCGAGCAGGTCAGAACTTATTTCCGCAGCGCTTAATAAGAAGCACATGGCTGCTTTTCTCTCTTTAGGCAGCGCCTCCTCTTTCTCCTCCTCCTCCTCCTCCTCCTCCTCCTCCTCCTCCCCCTGCTCCTCTGCTCCCTCCAGGCCTCCTCATCCGGTTGGTTGGGGCCAGAGGGGAGACTAAATCCCCAAGAGGGAGATGGAGGAGAGGGATAACTCCCAGGAGAGGGAGGAGAGCAGAGGTGAGGGGGATTTCCACAGACAGGAAAAGCACAGAGAGAAACAGAATAACAGGAGATACCATTTTATCTCAGCTCCACAAATCTCCTCAAGCCACCTTAACTTCCTCCTTAACTTCATCATGCTGCTGCTGTTTCGTACGAATCTACACGGCATCAAAGATTCACAGCATCAGCCCACCACCGTCTGTTACCACCTCTTAAAGGATGGAGAAAGCAGACGCGGCGTTAGATGCGCTTCCTGCCCATTCACGACTCTGATGAAGGACTCAGAAACAGACTTTCAGCGAGGATTCTTCATCTGCTGCTGCACCTGCTCCCAAAGCAAGGCAGGAAGTCACAGGAAACACCCACGGCGAGGAGCAAAGGAGGACCCAATCAAATCAAACTTCCTGTGAATTTCACACTCAGCATGCATTTCACACAGCAGCCATCGCAGCAGAAATCACCGTCGACAAACTCATCCCAAAGTTCAGAATTCCAAAGTCGCTGGCTGGGATCGCACTCGTCTCGCTTCCAGCTGGCTCAGAAGGCTGTTAGGAAGATTTCTGCATAATTGAGACGCGCCAACAGCTTTGAAAAAAAAAAGATTATATGCAGAGACCTCTAGTGGTCGAATGACGAAGTGCATGTGAACTCTGCAGCGTTAACCTCGCGCTTTCTAACGTGTAGTTTATTCTGCAAAAAGATGCAATTAAAGCCAAACTTTTCTTACCTCTAAACAACTAAAACAAAGCAAACAGTGACTGAAAACAATTCAAACCATAAACTAAATTTATCTGAGAAATCAGCTGAGAGTTTTCCAATTTTGATTTATTCCGTTCATCATCTTTTCCATGTCGCACAGGGTCTGGGAATGTGTACAACACCTGATAAAATGATTCTAACTTGTGCAGAGAGGGCAGAGTAGTGAAGCCTGACAGACAAACCCAGGAGCAAAAAACACACTATTCAAACTCTTCAGGTAACGCTGGAAACTCACCTGAACCCAACGTTCATGTGTGCTGGACGCCCTGTCTGAGGAGGCTCAGGTGAGCCGTCATTGAGTGTGTGTGTGTGTGTTTGTGTGTGTCCAGCTGCAGACCGACTGAGATTCCTAGGAATAAGCGCATCATGAATATTCATACTGGAGCCTCTGGTTGGAACAGCTGCCAGAGAGAAACACACGCGTGCGCGCACGCGCACACACACACACACACACACACTCTCCTGGCTGCAGCAGGTGGACGTCTGTTTGTCTGCTTCAGGCTGCAGACGCACAACAACAACACAGCTCTGTCGCCAACATGTGCTGAGGTTAACGCGCAGCCAACTCGCACTTACGGGAACCACGACAAACACACTGCGAGCTTCGTTTACCATATTTGGACAAACAGGAACCGCTGAAGCACTGAGTGCAGTTCCTGTGATGTCCACTGGACGGCGCTGTGAGAAACTGAGTTTAAACGCGCTTCACGGACGCGCCGCTGGAGCGTCTTCGGCTGCGAGCAGCGAGTGTGTGTGCGTGGTAACACACTTTATTCACAGTGTTTAAAAAAGGTCGTTTGTTGTTTAAATTAAACTTGCGTGGAAGGAAGATTAAACTGAGCTTTGGTTGCACGCAAACACGCACCAAACATCTGGCTCAGGAATATGGAAGATAAAAATGTAAACAAATAAACACATTCACAACATTCAGAGGAAAACTCATATTAAAGTTGTAAATCTGCCTGAAAAAACTCAAACTTTAAACAGTTAAGTTAAAATTTGTTTACATGTTGGAACATCTGGGATAAAACGTTCATTTTCAATAAAGACCTCTGGTCTCTGAACACATCTGGCTGCGTGAAGATCCTGTTTTTCGGGTGATGCTCAGGTGAAACTTGACATTTTGGACTCTCGCTGCCGTTCAGAAGACCAGAAAAATAAAACACGAAGTTGTTTCTGTCATTTTATAAAGCAGGAAATGAGACCGAGAATTACAGCTTCGTGTTCTGCTGCACCTCAAATCAACGAGCTGATCCGGTCAGAAAGAGCAGGTCCTGTTTTCCGGCGCTCCCTCCTCTCCGGCCTCTCCTCACTGGATCATTAGTGGTGTGTTAAACTTGGAGCAGATGAGATATTTTTCCCAGGCTGATCTCAGCTCCTCTCTCGTCTGTTAGAACTTTAAGGCCAATCAGATGTCATTTCCTGTTTGATCTGAGCTCTTCCTGATGGAGAAATATTCCCCTCCAGCCCTGAAGACACTTTCCAAAACTCCGTTCTTCAGGGTTAAATCAAGTTCCCTCCAAACTTTTCCCCTAAATATTACAATTATGCCGCCAGCGCGTCCGTCGCCGAGGGGCGAGCGAGACAAATCCTCAGTTGGCCGTCCAGATGTTTCAGCAACGAGCAACAACTGTCTGGTATCCTCAGGAGGGCCGGCCCTCACGTGTCACTCAGCTGTTTCTCAGGCGCACACCAACAACAGCTGGGCCGCCTCAGCGCTGCGTCTCTGATCTGATCCGCTAATCACGCCGTGCGCTCCAAAGAGTCGCACAGGTTTCATTTTCTTCTTTGTTTTTCTGGTTTCAGGTTTCAGCTTGTGCAGGAAAGCTGCTGCAGAAACTCCCAAGCAGCAACACCGGAATGATTCAAAAGCGTTCGTGGATGCACGAACGAAAGGTCAGAGGCGCGAGGACTCCTCTCTGTCTGAGCTCATCACCTTAAGAGAATCAACCTCAAAGGCCAAGAGAGCTTCAGCATCTGCTCACGTCTGTTCCTGATCGAAGCACCACCCTGATGGGCTTTACCTCCAAATGTTCTCGATGGAGTTTGTATGCTGCTTTTAGACAGGAAGGAGCATAAAATGGTCCCTTTGAACACGTGTCAACTGGTGTCTGCACGATGTACATAAAACTTGCTGAGGGGACCAAGAAAACTGAGCTTTTTTAAACTGTTTGACTGCAGATGTTTGAGTCTTTCGAGTGCCGGACTGTAACCAGTCCTGCAGGCTGCCTCTAAATGACGTCTTTTTGCTCAGCTTTTTCGGTTTCCTGCAGTTATCCTGGCCTGTAACGAGCGACTCACACACTGTGTTTCAAACACCAGGAGGTGCATGACAGGCTGAGCCAGGCTGCAATCGAGTAACTGAAATAACTCGATTATAATAAATCGACACCAATTTTTTGTTTCCAATTATTCCGTTAACTGATGGAATGATTGACAGAATACTGGATTACTAAAACAATCGCCAACATCTGTGACGTCATTCGCAAACAGCGAGCGCAGACGGCAGGTTTATTACTGCCACATCTCCAAACCCTGAAAACCAAACAAAAGTGGAGAAAATGCAGCTGAAGTGAGAAAATAATCCAGTAAAGGTCAAAATTCACATGAACGCATTAAATTCTGCGTTTCATAAACTCTGCAGGAATAAACTTGCTGGCGTGCTGCTGCTATTTTCTGATTATAAGAAGCCCCTGAAGCCACTTCCTGTGTGGCCTGCCGTACATCGCAGGCGACGCTGTTGAGGCTCGACCTCCGACCTCCTGTTTCAGGGAGTAACCTGCACGTTTGATCTGCTTCAGCTCGTTGGTGTGTGAGCTGCACTGCAGACGATCCAGCTCCCTGCACCTCGCTCCAGAGCGTCTCCTCCATCTGCCTCTCAGAGTGTGAAAAAGATTCAAACTGTCAGATCTGTTTGTTTCACCGCTTTCCTCGCAGCGTCCCACTTATCAGTGCAACATGAGCCAAATGTGTTTGTGCTGCAGAGAGGGGAACAGATGGGCTAAATTAATGATCCCGTGTATGTTTAAAGTAGAAAGGTATTTATTTGCGTGCGTGGCCGAGGGCTGGAATTAAACGGTGTAGGAAAGGAGAACTTCCTTTTTAGCAAATCTGGAGGAAAAGCGACGTTTTCACAAGCTTGCAGTGATCGGGTTGCAGCGCAGAGTGGTTTCAGGGAATTATAAATAAATCAGAGTCGAGCAGCGATCCGGACCGAGGAGGAGGAGGAGGAGGAGAGCTCTTTGTTTACGGCCGACTCTGGAGACCTGAAACGGACCCTCCGAATAAATAAATACCACCGCTACAGGAAGTTCAGCCGCTTCCCCTCAGGCCCAGTTTAGTTTTATTAGCTACAGTCCTGCACAGATAGCAAACCATGAGACCTCCTCCTCCTCCTTCTCCTCCTCCTCCTCCTCTGTGAGCATGTGTGCCGCTCTCTGGCTTCAGCTGCTTTCTTAAACACATGAATTGAAGTGCAGGTTGACCTCAGTAAGAACTCATCTCAAAACATCGCACAGTAACTCCAGCTGAACTCAGACTTTTTAGAGGAAAATAATCTGCGAAAAGCTAAAAGCGAGATAGAAACTCGTCTTCCTTTGGAGAAATTTTCCACAAGTTTGCCATCAAAGAACGGAGTCTCAGCGAGCTGCCGTGTTTGAGGCGCCGGGAAAACGTGAGAGAAGAAACTTCATTTCTATCTCAGAGAGAAATGCGCACTTTAGTCCAAAGTTTTTTGAGCTGCACATTTCTTTTTAGATTTTATCAGGTCATAAATTAGAACACGAGTTAAACCAGTTCATTTAAAACGTCACGAAGGACAAATAAGATTTCAGTTAAATATACATGACTGTGGCAATAAATGCATCAAAATATTAAAACTAAATCTCGTCATTAATCAGTTGAAAATGTGATTTAGACTAAAAAGTCTTTTAAAATTTGCTTCTGTATTTATTTAAATTTACATTTCTAAATGCATTAAGATAAACTAGCAGCGTTTGCTTCATTCACTGACAGCTGAAAGGATTCTTCATCCAATCATCTTTGGGTTTAGCTGATGGAGATGTTCTCATTTTCACCTGAGGTTGCTTCATCCGGTTGTTGGCAACACGTCTGTTTCAGTAAATTTGATGCCAACAAGCACCTTTTTCCGAGAGGAAAGCAACACCATCAGCAACAATAAATACCTCAAAAGGACGGACACAACAAACTGCAGCCATCTCATGTGTGTTCCAGCCTGTGATGCGCTTCTCTAGACTACCTAGACCATCATTGTTGTGGCAAGCTCTGATCACCTGATCAACTGGATCACCTGGTGAGTCATAAATCATAAAGCCCAGAGGAAACACAAAGGATCTATTCATTCATATCCTCAGATTCCCGCAGTGTGAATACGTGTGACAGGTGAAGCTGTATGCAGATGATGAAGTTCTTTACGTTTCAGTCAAGATAGAAGAAAATGGACAAGTCTGAACAAATAAACTCTAAAACTCAGTCAATTAGTGCCTGTTGGATCATTGAACATGATACTGGTCATTTCTCTTTTTCCCCCCTCTGATAAAAATGGGAAATGATCGCACAGCCCAGCCATAAATCGGAGGCGGTTTGATGCCCTTAAATACATAAAATCATATTTTTCCTATGTGACAAAACTGTAAAAGCAAAAAACATCCAGTCGATCAAAAAGCGTGTTTGAAAAGTCCCGCCGCAGAAAACCGAGCACAAGCTTTTCTTTAGGTTTCATCAATAATTGAAGTGCCAGGCCAGAGGCGGGTTTGCAGAGTGAAGGTGGGAGGTGGACAGGTGTGTTTGGGGTGAGGAGGGGGGAGGAGCTGCAGAACAACAGCTTGCTCTCAGCAGGGGTCCCGGGGAAGGAGCAGGTGAGGAGGTATCCATTGCACTGCTTTTACAGCATCTACCTGACACCACTTCAGAGAGGGGAGGAGGAGGAGGAGGGATGGCAGGCTGGAGGCGCTTACGGTCCAGGAGAGAGAGAGAGAAACACTCCACGAGGAAAAACTCACCTGCGAATATGTTTTTAATGTGTACGACAGGAAAGAGCCGAGAACCTGCGCGGAAGCTCCAGCCCAGTTCTTCTGATTGACTGAGACAGATCAGAATCTGGACTCAGGACTTGGAAACTGAATTTTACCAGGAAAGCGAAACAGGAAGCTGAATTCAAGGACGATCAGACGCGAAGGAAAGGGAACGTATTTCATTGGCTGGTCTCAGTTCGATCACAGCCGTTTACAGCAGAATGCATCCATTTACAGTCTATGACGCTAACGTGCAGTTATTAATAAAATGTGGGCAAATTATCACGATGAGAAAAAAGCTCGGAAATTTGCCCTTTTTATGCTTTTTTTAAATTTTAAATCAGTCTGAACTTCCTCTCAAAAAAACAACAGCCTGATGTATGTTTGAGTTCTGCACATTTTCCCCATATTTTTCCTTCTTAAATCCCGGTTTATACGTGGGAAAGACGTACACGTGGTTTCCACATGAGAATATGGGTTAGAGGCATAAATATGCACAAAATAAATTACAAATAAAAGTGTTCAGAAAAAGCTTTGGACTGTAGCGACAAATTTCAGGCGTCTTTAAGCTGACATATTTTATCGCTGCCACGCAGGTTTGACTGTCTCAGGAAATATCGTCTTTCTGCCACACTCATGTTTTATAGGTCGGCCAATAAAACACGAGTGTGGTCAGATTAAATACAGAAGAAGAAAGAAGAATACACAAATTTGAAATCCAACGCAAACGCCGTCATTTAAGCCAACGAGTCTCGCACAACATTTGAGGGCGAGGATGGTGGAGCTGCCTGTGAGGAAGAGCTGCCGCGAACATAAAGAAGAAGTTTGTGCAGGCGAAGGCGCTCAGCTCCGAGACGCACGCTCGAAAGTTTCTAACATCCCGAAGAGCCACAGAGAGCCGAGGCACAGCGAGGGTTAACCCCGCTGCCGATGAGCTAACCCCCTCTGTCTGACACCGAGCCAGAGGTCAAAGTTCGGGGAGCATGTTTACAGAGAGTCCCTCAGCAGCCGTCGTCACCTGTCACTCACCTGGCAGGACGCGCTGAGAGCACGACGAGTGTTTTTCTCCGCACCGGAGATCATAATCGTCCAACATGACGTCTGAGGGAGACTCTGCACGGCTCCGATCATTCCAGCAACAAAGTGGAAATCCATATACCCCCCCCCCCGCCGGTGCTTCTTCTACGACAGTTTGTGATTTCCTGATTCCTGATTTTCATTATGGGGAAAAACATTCCCACAGCAGTCTTCAGCTCCAACTATTAACGGTCATTATTTTAAATATCTGAACAGTCAATAAATGATTTATGACAGACTGATGATGACCTCACTTGATTACCGTGAGGTAATCGCGCATACTGAGGTTCTTTTTTAATCTCTTTTACTTTTTCAAATTTATTAATCCTATTTATTACTTTTACTCTTTTATACTTTTACTAGAGATAAAGACAAATAAAGGAAATAAGACTGCTCTTATTTCCTTTATTTTAGGAGCAGCGGTGGCCTAGAGGAGCCTGGAGGGGAAGAAGCAGGATCATCACTGAGAGGATCCCGGTTCGAATCCCCGGGTTGGCATCACCGTGGGCCCCTGAGCAAGGCCGTAACCCCCCCCCCCCCCCCGTCTC
>VUQJ01013163.1:4640-16286 GCA_015108635.1 Andinoacara biseriatus
ATGGACACCCTGTTCTCTGTCCAGTATTTAGTCTATTTTCAATATTGCCTTAAATTTAAAGAATGAACTCGGCTTTTTAAAATTGAACTCTTTATTACTGTATTTAACAGTTGCCAAGAGCCATTGTAAAGTGGAGCTGGAACACATGCTGATACTTTTGAGATGTTTTGTAAGGAATCTATCAAGGGAGCTTTTGCACAGTGGTGTTTGAGATGAGTACTTTAATCCTGTGTGCCTTCTGTTTGCACTGAGGTGCACGTGCCTTTAAAATGTGAATGAATCTGCGCTGTGATGAAACTGATTAAATTTAAAAAAGCATTTAAATTCACTTGTCACGTTTCTTTCTTAAGGTGATGTCATGGTGAGTGCAAGTCACTCATTAGAAAAACCCTATTTGCACCAATTTCTTACTTACTTTAATAAGGTTATGTATGCCATGTCCAGACGGGCAACTTACAGACCCCTGGGCACAAATGTCTGGACCCTAATTTTTCCCCCTCCCATAATTAGACAAAGCAGGACATGCAGTGTATATCCGCTCACTAGCCATTTTGTTGGTATACCTCTTCAACTGCTCGTTACTGCAAATATCTAACAAACCAATCAGCAGCTTAATGCTTGTAGTCTCAGACAGTTGATGATCTTCTGAAGTTCAAACTGAGTCAGAATGTGGAGAAAAGGTGGTTTGTGGCTTGAACGTGGCGAGGTTGTTCCCTTTTCCGAGGCGTCTGTATCACCCAGAGTGGTATTAACAAAATAACTGACCTCTGTGGGACTGAAGTTTATGTACAGTCAAAAGTTTGGACACACTCGTGTGTATTGTATTGTAGCTGCTGTGCATTTTGTTTGAAGATTGAAGAAGATAACAGTTTGAGGAATCACTTCCTTACACTAAATTACTAAGTACTACACAGTCCTATCCAATCCATTGTAAAATGTAATGTTATCAAAAAAAGCTCAAAAAAACTACTGTAGCCTCATCTGGTGGAGATCACAGGGTTGAAATAATTTGATTGAAAAAAATATATATACAAAAGTTTAGTAAGACCAAAAAGCTAAGAAAATGACATTTTTTGTGTTTCTTGCCTCTTAGGTGGTGCCCTGTATTGAGTGTGGGGCCCCTCAGCCTTTGCCCAGAACAGCTCACCAACTTATGGTTAGGTGAAATGTTTTCCTGTTGTCAGGATTACAGCTGCTCAAATGTTAAAAAAAAATTGATACATTTATTAGGAAAAACCCTTTTTAAGGCAAAGGTCAAGGAGGGATATTGTTTCACTTTTCAAGGTTAAGTTGGAAATAAATTCACACATCTGAACTCTTGGGATCAATAACTTCTATGAAACATTATTAGAACTGCCTTCATATCAAGACAAAAAAACATGACCTTTTAGGGGTTGCTATAGTAGATCATCTGCCTCCATCTCACCCTAGCCCTGCATCTGCTTCTGTCAAACCAACCCTCATGCCCTCCTTTACTACATCCATCACTCTCTGCGGTCTTCCTCTTTTCCTCCTGCCTGGTTTGGGTAGTTGGCCTCTTTCATCTTCACTACATCTTTACCTTTCCACCCAACTCCCTCTCATTCATACTATGTCTCGTCATGGTTCTGCTGACTTTCATTCCTCTTTTGCACACGTCCAGCTCTCCAGGCCCTCTCTTCTCCCTACAGATCAGTGTCATCTGGAAGCATCATATTCCACGGAGACTCCTGCCTATACTCATCTGTCAAGCTGTCCGTCACCACTGCAAATACGAAGGCACTCAGAGCCTATCCCTGATGTAATTTCACCCCCACCTTGAACCCATCTGTCACTCTTACTGCACATTTCACTACTGTCTTTTATGTCCTCACATGTCCTACGCCATGTTTAAATTCTCATTACTGCACATGTGAGTATGTCCTTTGTTTCAAGATGTAAAAAATGCAAACCAGCACTCTAAAGTATCTTATGATCCCAGTTTGGTCATTTATTTGAAATCAGGAACATGAATTTATGAGCATTTTGTAGAAACTGAAACCTGTTTCACCAGGTAATTTTACAACTCTTTGCTTTGGTGAGAAACAGTTTTCCTTTAGCTGAGGAAATAGAAATAAAATAAATCTGTGAAATAAGCTCATTTTTCAAAAAGCAGAAATGCTGAAAATGTCTACAGGAATGGCATCATCTACAGAGAAAAAGGTTTCATCAGAGGTACTTGTACACAGCCTTATCCTGCAGGGTCTGAATCTCTAACTTGACGGGGCATTTGTAGAAGTGTGACAGCAATGACTCAGTGTAGCCAATCAGAAAATAAAACTTCTGTGGCGGTAGTTTCTGTAACATCACAGCGCACACAATGAGCAAATTGCCACGTCTTTTGATGACAATCTCATTGGCCAAACAGCCATGGAACGTCCCAAACATGAATCTCCGAATGAAGACATCTTCTATGGTGCGTTCACCTGCCCCGTCCTCTCCTTTGAGATTACCTATCAGGAAGAGGGGAAACAATGAGAGCTGTCCTGAAACATTAACAGGAATTTTGGCTGTTATAATTGTCATCCAGCCTGTAAACCTGCCATTTTTTTGTCAGCCAGTGTTTAACTATATTTGCTGCTGTCTGCTAAATTTGCTTAGAGAGCACAAAAAAAAAATAAAAAAAAATAAAAAAATCACAACTGCATAAAGCACAGTTGCAAACTCCCAGCCTGGGGGCCGCTTCCGGCCCTGTGCCCGGTCCATGAATTGATGCAAAAAATATCACACAATTTGGTCCTTTAAGTTATTTTTTTGACATTTCACTTAACCCAGGGAAAGCAAAATGTCAAAAAGTAGTGTTGCCCACTGTGTCTGACTGCAGGATGAGAGACTAGTCAGAAAGGTCTTATTCACGTGAGGTTAAGTGACCAGTGCCCTGGCCCATTATCCGCACGAAGCAAGCATGGAATGCCAAAGCTTCCTCAATGGCAGCTTCTTTCATATTTGTTAATTACCAAATATGTGAGCGAGTGCATAAAATCAATTGTGCCTAGTACATCTTCAGTCATGCTCACTGGTGTGCTGTGATAGCCATCCTTTGCGGTGGGCAATGTGGTGAGGATGATGCGCCTGCTCGTAGGTCACAGGTCTGTCTCCTTTTCCCACTCGGATACGAGCAGCTCGATTCTGGAAAAAAGAGAGACCAAAAAATTATGTAAGATGGTCTCCTTGTTTATTTCCCAACTTTATACAAATATCACATACACAAAATTTTGCCGGTGGCAAAGCAGGTCCAAAAATGTCTCATCTGTTTAAGTGTCAAAATAGTTCTGATGCTACAGAAGGAGGCTAATAAAAAGGCAATTAGTAAATCTGCACTTGGATCACTTTGATTAATGCATCTTTCACACTAAACAATGGCATGAAGATTTGAGCAAATCAATTTATTCAACTTCAGACCATAGATGCATCTACTAAACACCTCTGATGAATTAGTTCTTACTATAATAATGCCAATAACAGGAAGTGACCCTATTCTCAGTGGTTTATAGTTATCATGATTTTAGCATTGCTTATTCTTATTCCTCCGCACCACTTGTTTCACGATGTTTTACATCTGCAACAGTACTTGGTCATAATTACATTTTTTTTTATTAATGAGAATAATCAAAATGAGCACTGATGTAACAATATGAAAAAGAAACTGTAAAAAAGGTTAACATAATCTCACTATGTTAAACAGTTAAGGCTGCTGTATCAGCAGCACTAGGACAGTCAATAGAGATCACACATGTGTAGAGCCCAGTGTTTACCTTGCAGCACGATGCAGTAAGATGGAGGCTCCTGCTTCCAGAAAACCTGCATAGGCTGGACCAAGCTAAGGCGCTCTGCAAAAAAAACAAAACAAAACAAAAAAAAAAAACACAGGTAAGATGGTGAACGTGAAAAACATCAGATTATTGTGTAGGGTGCTGAACACAGCCATGTTTTATAAAAGGTCATTAAGTGTAGAGCTTGTGAAATGATGCTCAGAAATTATTTCAAAGCCAAAAAGGTACTTCCAGCTGCTCCCTTATTTTCCAATCTGTCAGGCGGATCCATCTGTCACAGCAGATGGATCCGCCTGTTTGATTTAGCAAAGCTAAGCTGGATGCCCTTCCTGATGTGACCCTTCCACTTAGTGGGAAGTAGTGATGGGCAAAGTGAGGCTTTGTGAAACAACAAAACGTTTGAAGCAGTTGTGCTCGAATTGTATTGATGTTTCAAAACAATCTCATCTCTCACCCATCAGCACAGTGACACCTACTGGCCACTCTGGCCATCATCACATCTGATAATGCAGTGAATCAATGATGCAGACAAGAATTGGACAGTTCCAAACAACACTACTGATTATACCAGACTATGAATAATTATGATCCACACGTTTAGGAGAAATCTTATACCAACAATGTGAACACTGTGTTTCAGCAAATACTATTTTCTCCCTGTGTTGACATCCATGATGCTGTTATGGACGTCAGCTTTGGTTACACTGAACTTGCCTTTCTATGGTTTGTAATCTTGTGATCAGGGTTGTTTTATGCATGTGCGTCCGCTTGCAATAAACAGAGAGACTGGGATGAAACGTCAATTAGCCATGGTCATGTGACATGGGTGTTTTGAAACATTTGCGCTTCTTGAAACTGTGTCGAACCATCAGTACTACACAGGAGGCCAAATAATTCAAAAGCTTGACGAAAACCTTATCCAGCCGGACTGATTCACTGAGCATACTCCACCATCCAGCTCGTAATATCGCACGACCCACTCAGCAGTACCAGAAACACTTGAAGGGTATTGCACTTTCCCTTGACAACGGCCCCTGATCGTCTTTTAGTAAATAAAGTGAACTCTGATTGTGGAAGACAACACTGAATATGATGAGCACCCTTTGTTTGCCATTTTGACTGTCATTGCAAATATGATGTTATAACAGATTACTGTGAAGAACTTATTGAGATTTGAATGGACACAGAAGGAGCTTTTCAAATTAATAACATCAGTGCTGCTGTTTCTTACATTTTTGACTTCAGATTAATATTATAAAACTTGACAGTTTTTTTTTTTTATTTTATTTTGAAGGTATTAATTTATTGCAGTCACATTATTAGTAAAAGTTATCTGACCTTTTACTTACAAGGGAACAATAATGTAAAATTAAATATTTACAAGTAAAATACTTGTACTGTACTTAAATAAAAGTATAGAATTATACTGTCTAGGATGACAGATTTTTTTTTATTCTGCCATAAAACAGTTGTCAGCTGGATGCCGAAATCAGAAATCCACCTTTAGAAAATAATTTCTCACTTTCATAACAAATGCATTTCATAAGACACTGACAATGACTGACAATAATTACCGGCTCATCAGGGGAGCTTTTAAGAGAGAACGGCTATTGTGTTATGACAGGAGATTTTTGTCAGTGTGACTATTTGTTTATGTGTCCCTGCCTCTGATAAAGGGTACGGTAAGTAATTTTTTGAGGTTATTTAATAGAAAGAAAGAATGCTGTACTCATAATAAAAATACATTGATCAGTGTGTAATTACATCTTCCAACAAATTGATGAGTTCTCATAAACTTAGAATTAATCCATTAAAAATAAATAGGAGCAGGTGCTGGTTTATGGAAGCCTTCATGTTACCCTGCCATCTTGAATACAGTGGCCAAGATGGACATCACCAGTCCGCTTTATTGAAAGTCATTGTGGGTAGAGGCCAGCCACACACATAGCATGCCTTATACTATAAGTTACTTTTGATTTGGCTAATTGTGTCCAAACATTTGACTGCTACTGTATATTTTCATCATCTCTTTCTCCTCCTCACCTCAACCCTTATCTCCTGACGTTAGGGTTCTAACACACAAAAACATCCACATACATGCATATTTATTTCCAATATTGTCACAATTACTTATTGTAAGCAGATTAGATATGTGACACAATTGTTTGTCCTACAGCAGTCACCTCAGCTAGGATTATGCACTTGAATTTGAAGGGGTAAGAAAATAGAACTCAGTTGACCACAATCTACTGGCATCTAGGTGTGAGGTTTTAAACACTGTTCCTATAATTGATTTAAAGTTACACACTGATGGTCCCAGCAAGCTTGTACACTAGCTTGTGTTCAAAGCAAAGTTCATAAAGCCATGGTTGGATGAGTTTGGTGTGGAAGAACTTGACTGGCATGCAAATAGACCTGACCTCAACCCCATTGAACACCTTTGAAATGAACTAGAACAGAGACTGTGAGTCAGGCCCTCTTGTCCAGCATTAATGTCTGAGCTCACAAATGCTCTTCTGGATGAATGGCAAATATTTCCCAAATCTTGGAGAAATCTGATCTGATATAGCTGCAAATGGGTATCAACTCTCTATTAATGCATGTGGATTTAGAATGGAATCTCAGAAAAGCTCCCATAGGTGTAATATGTAGATTGGCCAGTACTTTTGTCCACATAATGCATCTCTGCAACATGACACACAGAAATCTTGGACATAATGTCAGAGATGTCTTATCGTCAAATACCTGACACTGGAGTCACGGCTAGTCCAAAACTAGTGGAGTGTCTTGCGAATTATTGCTAATGCAAATTACTTTAAAGATGCTGCTAAAATGCATTTGTCGCTATTTCCTATAGCGCCATTCTAAGTATTCAGAATGCAGTTTCAGATATCCTGAATTATAAGTCTAATATGACAAGAGGATGTTAGACACGTTCTCATGATTTTCATTTCCTTTGTATTCTACAGACTTGTACTGCTGCACCTGTTCAGCAAAACAAGTGGGTGTTAGGTTACTACTTCGTGTTGTTACATGTATGAATTTTTTGCTATTTATCATTTGGGGTAATTTTTTTAAAATGCAAAACATTTTAGTAAAATGATTTTCTTACCAGCAGCCTTACGTTCCCAATGCTGCTCAAGGACGCCGCCATGTTTTCTCCAACAAGGAGAAGTTTAGCACTCGTGGTGTTAAACAACCATACGGCAATACCTAATTTGTTTATTATTTTATAAACAACTGAAGCTTTTCGCGAATTAATAATAATTATAACGCGTCAAAACAACAAAATTTCCGTTTCTGTTGGAAATGTTGACGGTACACCGGAACTGTTTGTTCGACGGCAGATATTTTTTCCCACCGGACGACTGTTAACCTGAACCAATGGGAAATAGGAAAATAAAAGCTTTAAGCGATGATGATAAAATGATATTTTTAAGCGTTATTATGAAGTTATTTAAACCAAGTTACAATTCATATTTTTAACATATACGTTTGTTACGTATACATTTTTGCTACCTAAAATATACGCTTCTTATTTCTTCTAAATTTTTATGATTATTCTTTTGCTTTGAACATGTGCTTTATGGTTTTTATGTAGGCTATTAGTACAAAAATACCATATTATGCGTTAATAATACTTGAGTAATTTTATCGTTGTTGTTAATATGTTTCTGCCATGTCTAAACTGTTTTATATTTGAAAACAACCTTCGTCCTTTAGTAATCTGAAAGCATATATCACCTTTATGACTACTTTTTTTCTTTATTTCACTTTTGCTTTATCTATAGTGGCTCTACAGTGTTGGTTCGTCCAACAAGCGAAGGGCAACCGAAAAGTGGCGTGATCGTTTCGATCTTCGTTTTTTTCCCTGTTTTTTTCCTTTTATTTTTTTAATAGACTTGTTTGGTTGATTTTTTGTTTATTTGTTTATTTTTGTTTTTGATAAGTATTTGTCGAAGATTGCGCACTTATTTTTGAAACGTAGCACCGGAAGTAATCGCATTGTTCTGGAAAGAAGAAAGTAGCCATTAAGAAGCATTTCTCTGCTCGTCCCACTTGTTTGTCTATTTATATTTCTTAACAAACTTTCATTATTTTGGCTGGATAAGTATCGGTTGGAATTGTTTAAAGAATTGTTGAAAGGAATAAAGGTTAAAAGCTGCCATGGCGTCGCCTCTGGAGATGACAGAGATGTACGATAACGCTCTTCTGGGGATCCTGCAGCACCTTGGGAACATTCAGGACTTTCTGCAGGTCTATTTTGGGTTCTTGTACCGCAAAACTGACTTTTATCGTCTGCTGTCAAGTCCCAACGACAAGATGGGCTTCCCTCCAGGTGTGGCGGAGAAGATGGTGCTTAAGGTGAAATTTGTCAACATGTTAGCTAAATGTTGTCGATGCAATGGAAACATACAGGGCAGAGTTATTTAATATTTTAAATTTGCATTTTATGTACATGCACAGCTTAAGGTTGTGTGTCTACTTTTGGTTGTGTATAATTACAACCAGAGGTTAAAATAAAGTTGTTATAATATTACCTACTTCTGTGGTCCTGGAGTTCCTAAGACTGCAGTGATTCGTCGAATAATTACACATAATACAAAATAACTATTGCGCTTGGAGAAACTCGTATGTGTCTATGTGAGCCACACACCTACAGCAATGCTTTAGTGTCCAAAGACTTACGCGAGTGAAGGCCATGTCAGATTCTATACTAGCCTCGTCTGCCTCCTCTCAGATGATGGCCAGTGATAACCTTTAAATCTTTCCTCAGACATTTAAGTTATTTGAGAAGTTGGCGGAGCACGACAGAGAGAGAGCACTGAGCGATCTGAAGAAGAGAGAGGAGAGTACGTATGTTCCTCCTCCAGTTCAGGAGTTGGAGGTTGCTTCTGAGCCTTGCAAGGAAACCGAGGAACAGAGCACAGAGGCGGAGCAGATGGAGAACTGTCCCTCAGGTTCTGGTTCAGCTCCAGCAGCCTCAGGCACATCCGTCGCCCCTCAACAAGATGGCAGCAGCAGTAGTCCAGCAGTTCATGAAGATCAGGCAGGTGCAGCCAGCACAAAGTCCGTTAAAGAGTAAGTAGCCACCAGCATTTTTTAACCTTTGAAGCATCTGTTGTTTTAAATTAAGTATCCCTCACCACAAAAATGTCATTATATTTTACCGTGTCTTAGTAAATGCACTTACCAAGGTAAATTTTAGTCCTTAAAATTACATTAGATGTCTTAAAATTGTCAACATTTTATCTAATAAGGGTAACCTTACTTTTATAAACTTGCAGCCTGGTCAGTCTTGATCTAAGCACACCCAGTTAGTGTGTGAAGATGTCATGCATAATCTAAAGTGGCATCTCATGTCATCTAAAAAAACAACACATTGTTCTAAGAAAGAGAGTACTTAGACATAACAGATACAGTTAAGTTTGCAAAAGCAGATGAAGTCTTATACTAAGCATCCTGTACAGGCGTGCAGGGCTTTTACCAGCTCAGCGGTGGTTCTTACTCACTCAGTAACTCCGGTATTGGTATCTTCAAACTGTTTACACATGATAACAAAAGATTTCTAATTTGATTCTGAACAGGTTAATGCCTTTCAAAATATTGTGTCTCTATTTAAATGAGTGTTAATAATACAGTGCATTATCAGTGGGCTACCAAATGATTTTATATAAAAATTGCATGTGAATTTTGTGTTTCAGTCATCAAGAAAACTTTCAGTCCAATCCCGACAGTTACAATGGGGCAGTGAGGGAAAACTACAGCTGGTCTCAGGATTACACGGATGTGGAGGTCCGCGTGTTTGTGCCCAAGACGGTTGTTAAAGGCAGACAGGTGAACACAGGGCTAGTCAACCATGTCACACACCAGGAATAATGTTCTGTGTCAGTTTGCTTTAACAGCTGTGTTCACTTCCCTCAGGTCAATGTTGATATGCAGACCGGCAGCGTGAGAATATGTGTGAGGGACGGAGCTGAAGAGAAAACACTGATGGAGGGTGAATTCACACACAAGATAAACACGGAAGACTCTCTGTGGAGTCTGGAACCAGGACACTGTGTGGTTGTGAGTGCACATGAACATTATCTAATTTTATAATAACAACTAGAAAATGTCTGAAGCAATTTGACCTAGCAAGAGGAATTAAGACCCATCGGGAGCTAACATCTGGTTATATGACAGTAAAAAGATGTAATAGGAGCTTAAAGAAGGTCGCTGGGGTCAGCTTGGACAAACAAGAGCTAACAACACCTATATGGGGCAAACGTCTTCCTCCCATTAGCTCCTTTTACCTTGTTTGATTCCACTTGAAAATAAAGTTGAAAGTCTGCAGCCAGCACGTCAGTCAATATGTCAGAGATAGAAACAAGTGTAGAAAGGATGAAATTGTGCCAGAAACATATTGCGAGGAAGTATAGATGGTGTGCTTCAGTGCTTAAGGAATGACACACTCAAGCTTTTAAAAACAGAGTTTAAGAAGTGCAGAAAAGCAACAGCAGAATAGTAATTTTAAACAGAAAGCTGGACAGTAGGGCCGAACAGAATGCAATTAGAGAACAGCTACAACTGAAGGAAACATTGGGCACATTTGAAGGAAATCAATGATTCTGCCAGGCCTACTCCAGAATCTAAGGCTGACTGCTGGCTCATCATAGCAGCTCTGTAGCTCGGGACCAGCCCCAGACTTTCTTTAAACCTGATCAGCAAATCTTAAAACCAATTCTAAAGCATGAAACCAGCACTGTAGAAATCATAGCTGCTGTATTTTTTTTAACTAGTTGATGGTGAGAGTGACTTAATTTACACCAGAAGAGGGAGTTGCAGTAATTTAATCTAGATAAAATTAAAGAGTGACTTTTTAAAGCATTGATTTACTTTGGGAAGTTTGCTTTTCATGTAATTAGAGATGTCGAATAATTACATGTGGTGACAAGACAAGAATAGAATGTTGTCCATATTAATTACTTTTAAATTACAACACCAAACTTAGTAACAGGGTTCAGCCCCGTGCTAGTGGGTTAGAACCCCGAGTAAGATTCCTTGGAGGATATTAAGGTTAAACTGTGTACAGGAACACTCGAATCTGCAGAGAGCATTGCATTAAGGACTGTTTGTATTTTATGTTTATGTGACAAAAGGCTTCTGCTTTCTAGTCCTTGGATTGAAAGGACAAGTTCAGAAATGTTTTCTGCTCTCACAAAAGTAATTTTGGCAAAAGCCTCTGTTGGCTTTTTGTGGATTGTCTAAAATTCTCACGTTTTATTTTACTGTCCCGTTTGTGAATTGCAGCTGTCACTGAACAAGACGTCAGAGGTTTGGTGGAATGCGGTTCTCAAAGGCGAGAAGGAGATTGATATAAACCAAATTAACCGTGAGCGTTCCATGGCAACAGTGGATGAGGAGGAGCATGCTGTTCTGGACAGGCTCACATTTGACTACCACCAGAAGCTGCAGGGAAAGCCACAGAGTCATGAACTGGTGAGCTGGAATTAAAAAATAAAAATGGTATATATGATAAAAATATTATATATATTATAAAAATGGTACTATAACTTGCCTAAATGAGGCTTTGATGGACGTGTTTATTGAGGCTCTGGACTCATTGGCTGCTCTCAGTCTAATATTAGAAACCTCAGCAGTTCAAACTACAGTTTGTACGGTGTAATTTGTAACTTGGTGAAGAAACGTGCTATAGAAAAAAGTTGATAATTTTAGTATCTTAGTCTGTTAATATATTCTAGAATATATGAAAAAGAGCAGTAAACCTCTGAGCTACAGCAACAGTAGAGGTCACTTCTGTTGGCTCCAGTTCTTGGTTATTATGCGAGACAAGGCTACCTGCGATTCTAGG
>VUQJ01013163.1:16306-34554 GCA_015108635.1 Andinoacara biseriatus
CTGCGATTCTAGGGTTCCCTCACCTGCCAAATTCTGCTTTAACCTTGTCTACCCCAACCAAAAGTAATGGATAAATGGCTTAAACAGTTACATAGATATCTGTGTAGATCGCTGTATTAATCAGAATTCTGAGTTGTGGATGACAGGTTATAGTAGCTATAGGTAAGTGATAATAGAGTTGAAAGAATGATAATAGCCTAAAAATCATTGAAAATGGTTAAAAAAGTTAGCTGAATCTAATGAAAACAAACAGTTCACTGCTGTAGTGTACCTGGATTGTATGTGAATTATGAAGACATTTGTTAGCATGAAAGTTATTTACTTAACATATCTATGTCTGTGTTTCTTTGCAGAAAGTGCACGAGATGCTAAAAAAGGGCTGGGATGCTGAAGGGTCGCCTTTCAGAGGCCAGCAGTTCGACCCGTCCATGTTTGACATCCCGCCCAGTGCTGTGCAGTTCTGAGAACTGAATCGTCTCTGTTTACAGAACCGGTGGCAGCAGACTCAACTTGTTCAGCTTTCTTGCTCTGCTTTTGACTCCCAGAAAAACCAAAACAAAAATAAATAAATAAAAACTTTTACAAATTAATATATAAAGTGTTTTTCTGAATTCATTGCCCCCCAGTTCCACTTGCTCTTCTGTCCAGAAGCATCTCACAGTCCATACTTTTGAAATGAGAATTTGATTTTTTTAAATAAAAACCTTATATCAAGTGGTTAAAATATATATTTTACCATATTATCAAATTTAAATTTGTGAACACATAATTCAAACTATCTCAGTCATTCAGGTAAATCGAAGAACTTCCTAGTAAGACAGTTTTGTGTAAATGTCATTTAAAGTTGAACTAATGCATTAACATAAAAATCCATTAGTATTGTCTAACCAGTAATAATTACATGGGGATGCATTCCTTTATCTTGAGGCTATAGTAAGGTTGATAGTTTCATTAAGTTCAGGCACTGTTTGAGTGAAGGTGGATGGGGAGAGGGGGGGGTCTGCTCTGCTTATGCTACTGTCCCCGCGACCCGGCCCTGAATAAGCAGAAGAAAATGGATGGATGGACTGTGTGATGCTACCGTGTCAGTATGGATAAAAATGAGCAGTGTTTCCAGAACCTTGTTGAATCTTCTATCCATGAAGAATTAAGGCAGTTCTGAAGGCAAAATGGGGTCCAACCCAGAACTAGCAAAGGGTAACTAATAAAGTTTCTGGGAATGTATTATTGTAGCTACTTCCAGTTGAATGTGATTTGACCCATTTTATACAGTCCTTTCCAAAGGTCCTGAGCCATATGGAGCCAGAATAGTGGCACTTGATTTTGATACTGAAAAGCCACTTTAGCACAGAAAGATAAAAACTGAAAAATAAAACAGGAAATATTGGCACTGAAAAGATTTTCTAATATTGTAGCAAATCTATTTGTGCATGTGTAACTCAGTCCACGTGTAATCGATCTGTGTGGAGCTCTGTGTGTGCGTATTGAAATCTCTGCGTGTAATCGGATTTTAGTGTAAATAAATCTGCAAGCGTGTGTAGATATTGAAAAGTCAAATGTAGACATGCAGAGGTGAACTGAAAACAAGTTCTTTGAGTCTGTGGCCCAGGCTCACAGCAAAGCCCAAAGTGCTGGTATTATCTCCCAGGGGGAGATGAAAGAAGGAAGAAAATCCTCTTGCACTCCACCATTGGGATCCATCAGGTTTGAGGTGCTAGGAAGGATGCAACACCAACAACTGCCCTGCTGTCATTCTGGAACCAACCTCCTATAGATCCAGCCAAGGTCCGGGGATGGTGGCGTGTCCAGCAGCCCTGGTATTCCACCTTGAGGCCAACCAGCTCAGAGTCTGCACATATGACAACACTCTTTATTGGTGACTCATTAATTCAAAATCAAACAAGAAGCCGCTGTCCAAAACACAGAGGAAAGAGCTACCGAATACAAAGTCACTGTTCATGCAGAAGCAAATGACGTGCACAAAGAGCAATCAGAACTCCTAAGAGAGACCCTGGACACTTATTTTGCTCAGCAAAGAGACATGTGGAGCACATTTTCATGTCTGTTCTCATCCTCACCTGTAGCTGTAGTGTTGGGCATTTCAGCAGGTTACTGTCAATGCACACCTGACTCTCATCAGCCTGCGCTGCCCACGTCTCCTTCATTTACACCTTCAGTCTCTGCTGGGAATGCAAAATGAGCAGTGTTAATGCAACACTAAAAGAATCAATTTTAACACTGAGCTAGTGAACATACGGCCCCAGTGTTAAAGTTACACTGATCTCAGTGTTACACTTTCAGAGTTGATTTTACTCTAATTAGAGTTAAATTTAGTTACAGAGTAAAATGTAATCAACCCTCACAGTGTTAATATACTTTTGCTCTATGAGAAAAATAACACTCAGTGTTATTTAAATATGACACTGCTACTTTTAAAGTGTTATTCTAAATCATCTCCTACATATTTTCTTAATAAGTGTAAAATCTACTCTCACTGTTAATTAAATTTAACTCCTAACACTCATAATCTGTAACTAATCCAGTCACACAATTATATACCATTTTATTCTAAACACATTATTAATATTTCTTACCAATATACAGCCAAAACTTTGCAAAAGTATTTGTACCACAAAAAAAAAAAATATATATCTTCCTTGTCTTATGAATTTATTAAATTCAGTGCAAAAAATAAAATGCACTTAAAGGCTTCTCTGCATTTTCAGTTTGATTACAATGAAAAAAGACTTTTCTAGGACACGGTAAATTTACTGGAACATCTTTAGAGAATTTCTAAGAAATACATATTTTTTGAAATTTTTTTTGAAAAATGCCATTTTTAACAAACGACAAATATCAATCAGTCAGTGACAAAGTTAAAAGCACCTATTTTCTTAAGGTCAAATACATTGTTTTGCTAAAAATTACACAAAAGCTTTTTTAAATTAGATCTTTAGGTTTGCAGTGACCAATTAGGAGTATGTTGCTGTTGTTACCAATAAAATTCTGTAGCCCCTGTTGAAAGTAATGTGGGCATTTTTTTGTGTTTGACATGGAGAGAGAGAGAGTTCACTAAAAAGTTTTGAAGTGATTTCAGCACCTTCATTTAACTCTCCAAGTTCCAAGACGTACATGTTGTGGAGCATTTCATTAGAAACAGTTCCAGGTATGAAGTGAGCCTTAAAAAGTTCATCAAAAGCTCCAAGTGAGCTGGCTGACTTGCATGGTACAACCTGCTTGTCCAGAACAACGAGGAACTCAGGGATGGTGTTCCTACTTGTCCCAACAGCACGTAGGTACGGTTGTGTAGTGGAGTTGATTGCACCAACATGTTCCTGGATGCTTGTTCCACTCTAAGTGTGAAAAATATGAAGTAAAAAATGAAAACAAGTGGAATTAAAAATTTCTGACAAAATTAACTGCTAGAAGCTTTCCCTGTCCAAGTTCAAATCAACACCTAACCAACACTCTCTGCCCCCCAAACATAAGAATACATAGCAATAAAAGGAATAAAATTGGTGCCATTATTTTTAAAACAATCCATTTCCTATATGAAAGGAATCTGAAAAAGAGGAGAAAGCGAACAAGGTGCTTCTCAGCCTGGGATGCAGAAACCTTGCCAGATCTTTTGTGGCCCTGACAGGAAGGAGGAATCAGGTGGAGCAGGAGAAGGATGGCAGCAAGATCACTCTCCCAGCCTGTGAGAACAGAAATAACACACAACATAAAATAAAGAAAAATATTGCAAGAAGGCTATTCCTTTAAAGCCAAAACTTTAATAGGAAATTAAATTAAATCAAAAATTCTTTACTATCCCCAGTTACTATTAATATGTTTTTAAAGAAAAACGTTTAAGTCCTACACAGCATAATTTAAATGACCACAGGTAAGGGTCTCCTCCAGTTCCTCCTCAGTTGAAGCTCCTTCAGCACTTCAAGGTCAGTTGAGGCAGGGAGAGTGTTGCTCTGCTGGATAACTTTCAGTTTCAAAACAGTCAGCCACCTAAAGTTAAAGGCATTGAAATATAGAAGTCATTAGCAGGACTCTGGAGATCTTGCTATTGACTTCTCTATTTGAGTCAGGTGTGTTGGATCAGGGACACATCTAAAACCTGCAGGACAGGGGCTCTCGAGGCCTGGAGTTGAAGAGCCCTGCACTACCATGTTGAAAAATTAAGTAAAATAAAGACAAAAGTATTCCAATATAAAGCAAATGTTTGCAGTTTATACAGTAAATGGAAAAAAATAATAAATGGGCATATTTGATGACGATTTTATAAACCTATGAAGTATATTTACGTATGTAGTGTGATCAACTCACGATCACAAACTAACTTCTTTGATTTAATTTTTTTTTAGATATGATATTAGGATTTGATTGTGACCAAACATACTTAGGTAAAGCATCAAAAGTAAAGATTGCCCAAAATAAGATGTATAGCTATTTTAGAAGGCTTTCATTTTTGAAAACATCTCAATTCACTTATGAACACACAATTGTACATCAAAAGACTATTTGTGTAAAATGATGAATTACCAAGCTTTTGGCATTCAGGAAGCGAGGAAATTCAGTCTTTGGATGATCTGTTTTCTTCCAGGACCATCTTGCTTGGTAATCACACGTCATTTTTCCTGATAGCGGCCTCATCAGAAGAATATTTCATGAAGGAAATAGCCTCATTACATTGCTCTTCACTTAGGGTCACCTGGGGATTAAATGAAGCATCTCGTCTGGCTGTTGGTCCACCCCCAGTCAGCTAACATGATGATCTTCTCCCCTCTGATGCTCTTCCTCTGGATGGTTTTAACCTCCATGCTAAATAACCACTGCCAACTTTCACCATCATAGAAATGTTCCTTTAAAATATGTTAACAGTTTATATTAGTATTAGAAAGACAGCATTTGGGTAAAAAAATAAAGACTTTAAAACAACATGTGGTTGAAATTGGATATAATACTTACATATCCATTTTTGGAATATGGATCACCCAGGTTTGGGAACAATTATGCCTTGAGCATACATCTCATTATATGTCGTGGTGGTCCTGAAAGGAGCAAAGTAAATTCGGGCTCCAACTATCGAATATTTTAGTAATCGAGTATTCTATTGATTATTCCATCAATTACACGAGTAATTAGATAAGAAATCCTTTATACGTATCAACAGTTCATCTGCATATTTTAACTTCAGTTTTTCTCTGTGTGAAACAAACAGCGGTGGATGGAGCAGCTGCAAAGTTCTCTTTTCTTTATGTTGCTGATCAGGTGGTTGATGAAGGACATCCAGCTGTTTCCCAGTAAATGTTTAATGGCGGGTGACTACAGGGGGAAAAAAACTTCTTTTGGACGCTAGAAAAACATGTCCTTCCGCTCCACATGAGCTCACAGTCTTTATGAACGTGGATAAAGGCATTAGCAATGCCTGGATTCTTTAGAGGTGGCATATTTAGGCATTAATAAATGATATATGAGTGCTAGTTAAAGCAGTGTTAGAGCATGTGAACTTTAAAAGAGTCAATTCAACACCAGTGAGTGTAAAATGCCTCCTTGTTCTGCAGTGTTGGTGAAAATATTCAGAGTTAAAATAGGCTTTGGAAAAATAACTCTTTACAATGTAACTTGTCAAGTGTTAAAGGAAATACACTCTGTCAGAGTTAATATGGCACAGATTAACACTGTGTTTAGATTTAATATTTCTTTAGTATGCAAAATTCTCCAAACCTCATGCCAGACTGAAAATAATTTTCTCAGTGAGTTCCTTCTAAATGTTCCTTTGCATTTTGACTGTTACCAAAGTACCATGGGACTTTGGTAACCAGTGCAGAATATTTTACTTTTTTTATTTTCGATAATCTTTCTTTCTTCTTCTGAGGAGTGAACTTTGTCCAACAGTCCTCAGCGGTCAACGTCATCTCCTGGCACCCTGGAAACATCCTTTTCTCCCACTGCAACAGATTCAGCACCAGAACGTTGACGTTGTGACGCCAAGGATCTTAGAGAAATAGATAAAGATGTTCCAGTAAATTCACCATGTCCTAGAAAAGTCTTGTTTTTCCCCTTTGCAGTTAAACTGAAAATTCAGAGAAATCTTTAAGTCCATTTTATTTTTGTACTGAACTTAATAAATTGATAAGACAAGGAAGACTTTTGTTGTGCTACAAATATTTTTGCAAAGTTTTGGCTGTATATCAGTAAGAAATATTAACAATAGGTTTAAAAATAAAACAGAATATAATTATGTCGAGGTTTTTTTGTTTGTTTGTTTTTTTTTACACTGGATTAGTTACAGATTAACACTGTTTAGATTTAAATTTAATCTTACACTTATTAAGAAAAAATTGTAGGAGTTGATTTAGAATAACTCTTGAAAAGTAGCAGTGTTATATTTAAATAACACTGACTGTTTACTCGCATAGAGTAAAAGAATATTAAGAATTGTGAGTGTTAATTAAATTTTACTCTATAACTCACTTTAACTCTAATCAGAGTAAAATCAACTCTGAAAGTGTAACACTGAGTCCAATGTGCAGGGCGGGACCGTATGTTCACTGTTCACTGCTCCAAAAAAACTGCTCATTTTAGATCACTTCAGGATTTATTTAGGAGTAATGTGTTAATAAAACATTAATAAACAATTTCAGTAATATTTAAGTTGTAATAAAATGCTATTTTATGCATTATATGTACTTGGCTTTAGTACTCATTGAATCATTAATATTTTTTACTTAAGGCACAATTAACGAGAAAAACTTTGTTTTTAAATATCAGGGGAAACAGTTGCAGTTGAAATACAACTGCTGTAACAGCACATCCATTACATACACAATTCTGTAAATAGCAAAACAGAAAATATTATAAAATATTTTCAAGGATGGTACACACCAGCAAAAGGAAAATTTCACAGCACAATAGATTTAATCTGAGTATAAATGTCATAATTAGAGGCCTTCTTAAACATGTTTAATTAAAAATTGGTTAAGAATTTAAAGCAAATAGACTAAAAATCTGAATATATTAAGGTCCTCATTACTTAGGAAACATCAGCATTATTGTACTGAATTGCCTCCATATACTTTCATACATCTTGTATATTAAGCATCTTATCTCTAGACTCATCTTCGGAGCCATCTGTCTTTTCACTGTGTAGATGGAAATAATAATCTGATAATGTGTTGAAGAGAAGAATGGGAGATGGAAAAACAGAAAGTAAAATGGAGTAAGCCTGAATCGTTTATTCTTAGAGGCAAGAGTAGATACTTGATCTGCCTAATGAACCCAGACCACAGCCAGGTTATGGAATTTTCAGCCCTGACAGGACTTTATGGACTTTCCTGTTTAACTTAGGACAGTATAGTTGATACCACTCTCATATCTTTGACTGATAGAGTCAACAGTATTCCTATTGGTGGTTGGGTTAAGTGTAATGTGAGGAGTAGTTTAACTCTGTATCCACTCACTTTGTGGATACAGGTTACTTTGCCTGTCCCTGATTTTTCATTTAACATTCATCTTGTTACTACGCTACTTCTAGTCTCTAGCTGCGTATACCAGAGAGTCTGTCTAGGACAAAATCTTACATGTTATGCAAGCTGTGTAGCTCTACTTTCATTAGCATATTTGACATTAGCATTTAATTGAACTTCACATTAATCAATAGTGTAAATTTTAATAGTGAGTCCTGATGCTTTAATAGGCTGTTAAGACATTAAATTAATAGTTAATAAATTGTTTGAGAATGCCATTCATGTCATTTAACATGACTCAATGGATATACACTCCTGTAAAGAAGTATTGGAACATTGAGGGCAATCTCTTTAGTATGCATAATAAATAGAATAGAACCTATACTAACTATACCAACTATACCAACTATAATAATCCGTAAAGAGCTTTGTGCTTGAGACAAGGATATGAAAGAAACCAATATGATTGAGACAATATACATATATAAATGTGCAGAATTAGATGTGCAAACAATGCAATGCAGTAAACTTATAAACTGTCTTATTTATGGAGTGCTAAATATCAACATATGTGATGATGTCTGGATCTGATACACAGTTCAGGAGATAGCACCTTTTATTTGAAGCCACCCATTTTTCTAGTGAGCAAAAGTATTGGAAGACGTGTTTGACAGGTGTGTTTTGTTCAGGGTCTGTGCAAATGACTGATACTGTCATTTGAATTGGAGGACATGTTGGCTGGGGCCCATGGGCTATAGCTTGGCCACCAGGTGCTCTCCCTCTAGCTGCCTCCCCATTACTGGCTCCAGGATGGGGCCCTATCCTGGGCATGGTAAACTGTTCCCTTGATGTCCCTTCCATAAAGGTTGTCTGCACAAATCCATGCTCCGCCACAATGTAAGGAGTCACTTGAGATGGTATTGGTATCTGACAAGGATGCCTCTGGGTGAGGTGTTCTGGGCATCTCCTATGCTGGATACGCTGGACAAAATATATCTCTAATCTGTCCTGGAAATGCCTCAGTGTTCCACCAGATGACCTGAGCTGGAGAGAGAGGTCTGGGCTTCTCTGCTTATGCTGCTGCCCCTGCAATAAGTGGAAGAAAATGAATGGATTTATCAATAGACTAATAAGACTTTAAAATGATTTCGCATCTAAACTTTTATTTGTGTATTTGACCTATTGATAACAAATAGGATAATTAGCTTCTGATAAGAAATACCTTGTAGTAATTACAGTTATTTAAATCACATTTCTTGCATAGATCAGATGTTCACATCTTGTTAACGTCTGATCTAACAGTATATTGTCTTTGAGGAGCTTATAAATGTGCTTAGGCTTACATGTTGAAAGATAGCCTAACAGATAAGATAAGATAAGATAAACTTTAATGATCCCACAGCAGGGAAATTTGTGCATTACAGCAGCTCAGTACAGAGAAGAATATAAAGAATAAAATAAGACAAAATAAAATAGAAAAGAAAGAACACTATATACATAAAATTTATAACAGAATTACACACATATACATATACACACATGTACATCAAAGACACTATAAACAGATATCAAATAGTCTAAATAAGCAGTTTAGTAATTAGCCTAATCGTCAGATCAGTAAATTGCATTACCTGTCATTTACCTATACAATATTTACCATAAGTGCAGCATGAACGCAAAGTAGCAGAAATGGACCCAAAAGCAATTCCCTACCACCACTACCATCACCTCCACCACCACTTTGAACCACTGGATGGTGCAGCCAGTCAGCCTTTCGTCTAATCTTCCTCAGTCCAACAGCTGTACTGGATTCATGTTACTATCATCCTTACCTGACTTACCTTTGGTAGCTGGAAGCGCACAAACATTAATTGGAAATTGTCTTTCCAGATAGCAATCCAAAATAATTATGCAGAAATGACGGGATGGACCACTACAGTAGGACTTCTTGGTAAAAATGATACGATGCTGTTATAAAAGTTTTCATTTAATTTAGATTTTTTAACTGTATTTTTTTAAATAAATTGTACCTCTAAAATAAATGATAAGGAGTAAAAAAGTACGACATATGCATCGAGAAAAATACTTGATGTTGAAAAAGAAAGCCACATAACACTAAAATATAAACTTCTACTAAAATTTAAAAAATTTAAACTAACAATAAAATTGTTGGAGAGGGGGAAACATAGAGGGGGATACCCCATGCCCTATCTGTGGACACGCCCATATCCTCCTCCTCCTCCCCACTATTTTATTAAAAGTATTATCTTTGATTATTTTATTGTTAACATGTCCATTAATATGCAAAGCATTCTCAGATGTTGTGATTAACTGAGGGACTCCTCTCTGAAGCCTAAAAATAGACCCACACGGCACCCTCACTGAGTTCCACGTGCAGTAATGTCATTATCGGCTGCAGGCTTCTCTTCCTGTTATGATTTATTAGGTGTAATCGAATTTTGCGCTCCTCCGCGCTCTTCAGTCAGCTCACTCTCAGCCTTTGATTTTCCCTTTTCTTTATTTCTTTTTCCTTTTTTTGCATCCGGAGAGACACGTCATGTGGTGAGCTCACATTACCATTTCGTGTGGTATTTAAAGAGTGCGTCCTCCTTGGCAGAACGGAGAGCCCACTGACGTCCGAGCCGGGACCGTGCGCGTGTCTGCCGGGCTGCAGTTGAAGCACTCCGCCGTCCGGAGGTCTAAGGTGGGCGGAGACTTGAGATCGAGGTCCTCCCGTGTGGAGATAGAGACGCACCGTACATTTCGGACTCGGCATCCGCACACCCGTCCGAGGAGGAAACATCATGGCAACGACTACTTGCACACGTTTTACAGATGAATATCAGCTGTACGAGGAGCTTGGCAAGTAAGCCACTGTTATATTAATTATCCAAAGTCTCCTGCATGCAGCCTGACCCCGTCCTGTAACCGTACAGAGCGTGAGGAATCGAGGTCTGCACATCTGTGGTGATGGATGCAGCTCCATCCTTTCACAACAAAGCGCACGCTGGTCTGGAGCAACTAAAATTAGCCTCATCTAAACCCAAATCCTCAGTGTAGGGCATCTTTTTGGACTTTCTTAAATGCATGATCCAGATAAGGTTGTTTTAACCCAGGAATACTTAAGGGCACCCCCCACCACCTCCGCCCCCTCCGCCCAAAGGCTAATTAGGGACAAACAGGCCTATTATCAGGAAAAAACTGATGTGTTGGAATTAAGCTTCCCTCATCAATAACTGGCTTTAATCACAGTGACACAAAGCTTAATAGAGAAGTCAAAGAATAATGCTGCCACTGCCCCTGATCTACTGCAAATCTAATGAGGTGTGTCTTGTGATTAAAAAGGAAAAGAAATGGAGAGACTGAGGATGTGTGGTCCCTAATAAGATGCAGACAAATTGAGACTGAAGAGGCTATGGGTGCCACAGTGGGTAGAGGCAAAGTGAACTCAATGTCTCTGTCAGGTTGTGCGTGGGTAGAGAGGATCTCTCTCTGCATGTTTGCCTCACAGGAACATTTATTCAACAGCCAGCCATGGAGGGAAAAAAAGTAAATTGTGAGTGCTGTGGTTGGTTTCAGTTTTAAACCTTTGATGTTCATTTTAAGTTCAGTTATTTTTGTGATCTCCAGCCTTGTGTGTGTTTGTGTGTGTGTTTGTGTGTGTGTGTGAAGTGATAAGTTAAAGACAATAGTCATACTAGCAGCAGCTGCCCTTGCTGATAACTGAGCCTTATTGCTGCTTTGCTTGTGTTGTCACTTTCTGCCATGTCTTGGGTTTATGAGTGTGCGATGTAGATGTAAAGACCATTTCTAACTTCAGTTCTATAACCAAGTAACCTTTAAATAGTCATGTTTTATGAATCTTGATTTGAATAAAGAAAAAACAAAGAATAACTCTTTAATTGGACAAAAATGGAAGACATTTTCACATATTCCATTCAGAAGGAAAACAAGGTAGAGGACATGTGTTTAGGTTAGGTTAGGTTAATTGGTGATTCTACATTGCCCATAGGTGTGAGTCTGTCCCTCTGTGTTAGCCCTGCGACAGGCTGGCGACCTGTACAGGGTGTACCTTGCCTTCTGCCCTATGACAGCTGGGATAGGCTCCAGCCTTCCCAAAAAGGATAAGTGGAAGCAAATGTATGATGAAACTGAGGGCCATATTTCTCTCTTTTAGTGTCTCTGGTGCTACCCGGGCGCTAACCTACCAGTGACCAACATGTATACATTCACACAAGTAATTTTTTCTACGTCTAAGTGCTTTTTCAATCTAGCATTCACACACACGTTAACTATACAATGAATACATTGGGAGCAACTTGGGGTTCAGTATGTTGCCCAAGTATGTTGGCATGCAGACAGGAGCAGGAATTGAACCACCATCCTTCCAATTAGTGGACGGCCTGCTCTACCTCCTGGGCCACAGCCAGTGCTTGAAATGTTGACTTTAGAATTACCTTCAGAAAAGTTATTCTGATAATGCTCACTCCACTTCTGTAGCACTAGCTAGATGCTGAAGTACCGCAAGCACAACCCAGAAGAAAATGAATGGTTGGTTCAAATTATTGTCAACATGTTTGGTGCCAACAGCCATCTGTAACACATGGTGGAGGCTCTGTGCCAGTGCAGGAGGAGCATACCTGGATAGAAAAATACAAATTAAAATTCTATCAGTCACAGACTGGCCTCTCCAGAGCCCCAACATTATTGAAGCAGTGTAGGATCACCTTGACAGAGAATAGAACAAAAGGCAGCCAACATCCAAAGAAGAGCTTTGAATTATCCTTCAAGAAGCCGGGCAACTATTCCTCAAGACTACTTAAAGAACTTATAAGAGAGCTTGCCTAAAACTGCCTTAATTTTTTTGTGGCATAGATTCAACGAGGTGCTTGAAACAATCCTCTGACATTTTTGTCCATACTGACGTGACAGCATCACACAGTTGCAGAATTGTGGGCTGCACTCCATAATGTGAGTCTCCCATTCCACCACTTTGGAAAGGTGCCTTCTTGCTTTGAGATCTGGTGACTATGGAGACCATTTGAGTACAGGGAACTCTTCGTGATCACGAAGAAACCAGTTTCAGATCATTTGAGCTTTGTGAGGAGGATAATTGGGGCTACAATTCTCAGCAAATTTACTCAAACCCATCTGACACCAACAACCAAGTTGAAAAATTTAACAAACGTTCAAAGTAACTAAAGTCACCTTTCTTCTCCATTCTGATGGGCAGTTTAGCTCTTTAACTTGACCATGGTCTGCATGCCTAAATACATTCAGTTGCTGCCATGTGATTGGCTGATTAGATATTTGTGTTATCAAACAGTTGTACCTAATAAAGTGGCTGTAAGTATAAAGTTGTGTGCGTGCTAATAATTACGTAATAAAACTGAATGGTGGTTTTAATTTGATACTGTAAGCAAATTTTGCTGGCACTAATAAAATATTATTTTAGTATTTTTACTTTTACTTTTACTTTCACAGGCTTTACTTTGCAGACCCAGAGGCTCAGTTTCTCTGATACATACAGTCTGTGATATAAATGTTTAATTGTCAGGTAGAAATCTGCTATTGGGACATCTCAAATGTAGAAGCAGTAGTTCAAAAGAATTCAAGCCAGAAAAAAAAATAAGAAAGAAAAGTTTGTTAAAATTTTTCTCCTGAAAAACTCTCTATGTTCTATGTCAAATTTGTCTACTGTGGCCAAACAGCTCAACAGGAGTGACTATAAACTGCAAATTTTGCATGTTTGTACATTAAGATGGCAGTAATTTTTAGAGCCGCCTTTATTGCAAATGGATTTTTGTTTTGGCAAATTAGCAACTTGCTTGATGTGTAAAGAAAGACTCCAGCATCCAAACATTGTAGAAAGTGATTAATGATCTAAGATTCATTACCAGATGAGTTGCCAGGGAGATTGTCGTAAAGTTATTATTTTATGAAGGAATTGACTTACTGCTAAATGTTTTTCTAGGTTAAAAGCATTTTCTATCTGTTTAATTAGCATCCATTTTTATTGTATTATGAGAGAGAGAAGATAGAAGATTAGGTAAGAGAGATGCTACACTGAGAGAGAAATTAATCCAGGTTTTGGACCCCGATCCAGCCCTCCTTCTGATTCCCACCTGCCCTGCAGATAACCTGTCATGTTTAAGCTCTGCTGCCTTTCCCACCAACCGGCAGGATGTCAGCAAGTGTCATGCTTAGTCACCCCGTCTCCCCATAATATATTCATGTTGGAGAGCTTGTGAGAGGCAGGGGCTCTAAGGGGAGTGTGAGTGTTTCATTGCGTAACAATACTGAGGTGAGATAAAATTAGCTCTGAGAAATGACAGAGGTGGTTATTTCTGTTGGTCTCCACTGAGTTTGATGAGCAAATGTGGCCCTAAAAACTCCAGAATGCACACAGAGTACTTATCTTTGAAAAGCTGCTTTTCTTGCCTGTTTGATTCCACTGAAATCACTGGAATTATTCCAGTTGTAGAGGAAAAAAGACTGTAAATAATAATGGAAACAAACCGTTAGTTACAATGTATATATTCTGTGACCACAGGGGGCATCATTGTTGAATCCATTTGGGAATATGTGTAGATTCTCAGTGGTGTAACTCATGTTTATCCTAAAACTTCACTAGAAGATGTTTTACTTCTCATCTAAGAGGCTTGACTGAGGGGGTGAAACTTGTTCAGGAACACTGAAGATGTCTTCATTTTAAACCCTTAGGATTATTTTTTGGGAGCACACTGCAAGCACCCCCTGTTCTTTATAGTTACCTTAGTGCTGACTCAGATGATTGAGATACTCTAAGATACCTCATTGGCCACTGCCATTCACAGCAGTGATACAAGCAAGGAAATCACAATTAAAATAAGTCAGTTCCATTCATGCTTATTTAAATAGCACCAAATCACAACAGGCACCTCAAGGTGCTTCATACTCTAAGGTAATACTGCACCTTGCAGTATTCTGGAGAAAACTCCAACAATCAAACGACCCTCTATGTGCAAGAATTTTGCAATGCAGGGAAGGAAAAACTCTTTTAGCAGGAAGAAATCTCAGGCTCAGGGAGGGACTGCTATCTACTGTGAGAGGTTGTAGGGTGAAGGAGGAAGAGAAAACAAAAAAGAAAACATAAGGAAACAGGCTAAAATACAGGCTGAGGGTCAGAGAAGACAAAGAGAAGAAGTGCTCCATGTGTCACATGAAGTGCTGCAGCAGTTTGACCCTAGAGCAGCATAACTAAGGCAGGGTTCAGCGTTACCTGATCCAGCCCTAACTACAAGCCTTTTACAATAGGAAAGCAGGCGCTTGTCTCCCAAATCAAAACTGAGCTGGTTCCACAGGAGCGGCTTAAAATTATTTTTCTTAATTTTTATTGTGTGTTGTACTAGATACAGAAGCAAGGATATAAAAGCAAGACATAATATGTGTGTGAATGAGAGAGAAACAGGTGGAACTGTGAGGACTGAAGTTAAGAGTGTCGCTCTAACGTTGGAGACAAAGTTCGAGACGTGCAGGAGGGGGACTCCTCTGCAAAAAGACCCTAAGCTGTATAGAAGTCTGTGAGAAAACTGCTTTGTAGATTTATGACCTCAGTAAACACTTTCCTGATGAGTTTACGGTGTCAGTCACTATAAGTTAACATAATTATACAGCACTGTGCTCATTTTTTAAGTTATGCTCCTGTTTAAAGGCAAATAAAGCAATAATGGAGATTACTTTATTATACATTACTGACTACTAAATAACAGCACTGTGTCCCTCAGTTCTGCAGTTAGATCCAGTCTTTCTAATCATGGAAAAATCCATTTATTATAAATGTGAAACACTTGATTCTGAAAGCGTGGAAGTGATACAAAAATATGGTTAAGAGAACCAAAGAAATGTGATCAAAATATTAGGAAAAATTTGGCTTCTTGTTTTAATTTATTCTCTTCCCAACATAGTCTCAGTTTGTTCTTGGAAAAGGATAGATAAGAAAAGAGAGCTGCAACAAAGGGGACTTTGTGTAGAGTTTGGTTATATAACCAGCTCCGCATTATCTAATAGATGAATGTCTTGGCTTAAAAAGTGCAGAAATTAATCTCAAATTCTAAATTATAAGTGAGGTGCCACTGCAGGAAAAGGCATTTTTGCCTTGTGTCTCTTGCACAAAGTGTTTCTTTCTAAAATTATGTTTTTTATGTGGCTGTGGTTGAATTTGGGACTTAGGTTAGGTTAAAGTTAGGGTTCCCTGAGATACATAGTTATGTTGGCCTGAGGTTATGCAGAGAATAGGCAAGGGAAAACACAAAATGACACAACAGATTTGATGCTAAAATGTATTCAGCTGCTGCAGAATACATGTTAGCATCAATGGTGGCATTTTTAATGGATAATACTCTAAAGCGCCTAAAACCTTTGAATAACACTCTATCAGATCAGGCAGGCAGAAAGGAGTCCAGGATGACAGCAAGGTCAGTCCAATAGCTGAGATGTCCCTTTTGATGCTGACCAAGCTTATGTAGCAGCTGACCCATCTCATCCCTGTGTCTCCTGTCTTTTGTTTTCCAGGGGGGCCTTTTCAGTGGTGCGTCGCTGTGTCAAACTCTGTACAGGCCAAGAGTATGCTGCCAAAATCATCAACACCAAAAAGCTCTCGGCCAGAGGTGAGAGAGGAAAACAAAGCTATCAGAAGCTCTGTGCGCTTTCAGGAATATGCAGAAGCAGAGGCTTCATTCCATCATCATGTGTATATCCCAGATTGGAAAGCTCACGTTAGCATATTTTAGTGCTTGTTTGATCCAAGCGTGTGAAGCCTTCACGTCTGTTTCTTGGAGAGAGGCAGATGATGGCCTCAGTCATAATCCATAGGACAAGAACTAATCTGTGCACTGAAAATCAAGAAATACCTACAAGGACAGCCCAGCTATGAGAAGGCAGCATTTGTTTTTTTTGTTTTTTTACTTCTCCCAGTATAACGCTGATCAAATAAAGGAAAAAAAAAAAGCAAAACAAAACACTTCTGAAAAGATCTAAAAATACAGCACTGTGCAGAAATGAGACTGTGGGAGTGTCAGTGTCACACCACCTTTATTAAAAACACAACTGCTTGTGTCTCAGACTCGGGACGGTTTGGGCTGAAATTGTTTGTTGCTCTGTCTGCAGGACTCACACAGACGTTTGTGTCTAAAGTGCAGGCAGGACTAACTGTCTGCAGCACAGACACTCAACTTAACCAAAGCTCTGCCTGCTTCTTTCTTTTTTTCCTCTCCTTGGTTCCTTTTTCTTGCTTTTCTGTCATTTATTTACCTGTTTGCTTCATCTCCTCCTCTTCTTCTCTATTTTTTATTTTTTTTGCTGTAATTTATCCTGTTATGCCTCTCTTGTTTTTCTCTCTTGTTTAACTATTTTTATTTCATCTTCTCTCTTTCTGTTTCCTTTTCATTCCTGATATTTTGCCCCTTTCCTTTTCTTTCCACTCAGGTTGTTTCCTCTACTTTTGTTGCCATTTCTTCCTTCTTTTTGGTCTTCTTGTCTCATCACCATCACCATTCACTTTCCTTTTCTTTTTCCTCCCTTGTGTCCTCTCTCTTCTTGTTGTCTTCTGTCCCTCTTCTTTCTTCTTCTTTGCTTCCTTGTTTCTCTGATTGTTTCCCCCTCTACTGCTTGTCTTGTTTTATTTACTTTTTCTATCACTGTTCTGACTGTCCCATTTCCTCTTCTCCTTGCCTCCTGTTTTATCTCCTTTTTTTCTTCTTCTCCTCTTTTTCTGCTCTTGTTTCCTTTTTTGTTTCCTCTCTTTGACTTGTGTCAACTTGTCTACTTGTTATCCTTTCCTTTCCTTTCTTCTTCTTCTTTTTCCCTTTTCTTTTCTGTCTTGTTTGCTTTTCTTCCTTAGCTCTTTTTGTTTCTACCCTTTTTAGCTCTCTTATTTCTTTTCCTATTGCTTCTTCTTTTTTTGTTTCTTTTTTAAATGTATGTCCTATTTGTTTTCTCTCCTGTTTTCCTCCCATTGTTTCTTTCCTTTGTTTCCTTTCTTGTTCTGTTTATTTTCTTGTGTCTTTGACTTGTCCCACCCTGACTCCTTGTTTTCCACATCTCGTTTCTTTCCCCCATGTTTCTTGTGATCTGACTCCTTTTCCTCTTGTTTTTCCTCGTGTTTCCTCTCTTGTCTTTCCTTTCCTGCTTTTATTTCTTGTTTGCTTACTTCCTTGCTTTTTAACCCCTATTTCTGCTGTCATATCTGCCCGTTTTCTTGTGTTTTATCTCTATGCTGTTTTTCCTACTTTCCCTTTGGTAAAAAAAAGGGGTTAAATGGGCATCTGGGACAAATGTAACCTTTAGGCTGTTCTCATTTGTGTGTGTTTGTGTGTTTTTGTCAATCTCCTTGAGGAAAGTTACCACCTCAGTTGATGCAAATTGCTGATGTAAAAAAAAATTGTTAATACTTAAGTTTTGTTGAGTCATTTGTCACTCTGACATGTTTGCTTGTTTGCATTCATTAGACCACACCCAGCTTTCCTTCTTTTCCTAACATAGTTTTACTCCTTCGCAGACCATCAGAAACTGGAGCGGGAAGCCAGGATCTGCAGATTGCTCAAGCATCCCAACATTGGTGAGACTTTGTTTTTTAAATGTTGCCTCTTTGCATCTTAACAACTGTTTTGTATACATCTAAATCACAACAGCACACATTCTTTGAAAGTAACATAACTGTAATTAAAAGGCAACTGTATAGCATAATTTCTAGGAAACAAGGTTATAAGGCTAAATTTGAAAATTTTAGATGATTTGCTTCCTATC
>VUQJ01013168.1:8549-25398 GCA_015108635.1 Andinoacara biseriatus
TAGGAAGGATGGTGGGGGGGGGGGGGGGGGGGGGGGGGGGTATTTTTCTTTTTTGTTTTAAAATGCAGTGGTGCAGATGCTGACTTCCAGCAGACATAGAGAAACTACCTTTTAAATAGTACTTTTGTCAAATTCATAGTAGTAAAGAAAATATAATCCACCCTTCACAGGAGGAGTGTCAGCTCTGTTCTGGTATAGCTTACTTCCTCTATAACTTCAGATACTTTCCTGATGAGTCAATGCTCTCAGTTGATAGCTGCTACAACACAAATCACAACAATCTTGATCTTATTCCCCATTAGGAAGAACTGGCTGTGGTCCCATCAAGCTTGGCTCTGTGTGATCTGGGAATCTCTGAGCTCCTGCATTGATAGCTCATTGAAATTGTGGTAAAGGCCGACTGGCGTGTACACTCATGTCTTCAACCTGGTTGCACAAACCAAAACGTAGCACGGACCGTGGAGCGTGCCAGCAGTTACCATGGGTATACTTAGTGATTAGTGACAATTGTTGATGAACAATGTAGATTCATCCTTCGCTCATCACGTGCTCAGCCTGAAGCTTCAAGAAGAAGTTTATTCTAACATGCACAGTAAAAATACACACAGTGGTTTAGACAGTGCAATGAAATTCAAGTTGGGACTTCACCAGCCAGCTGCTGATGTTGTAGTTAAAATGTTAAACTAATGGTTTAATTGTAGTGTGCCAGCTGGTCTGTGTTAGTTTGCTTGTTGCTACAATGATGCAAGATTCTGTCTTTGTGAAGGCACTCGTGGGCCTGAACCTAATTCTAACCTCAGTCCTAAACCCAGGTTTTGACCTTCAAACAGCTTGTTGAAGGTGTCAAATTCAGAATCAGACATAAAACTCAAATTGATCTACCCAAAATAAGATGAATGCACAAACACACACACACTTCGAAATTAAGAGTTACGAGACACTCCTCAGCATGGCCATGCTTCCATAAACAGGAGGCAAATTTAAATTTCATAGGCTTTTTCCTGAATTACTGCTCAAAAACCATTCAACCCTCACTCTGTAAAGACGCTGAGGGGCTCTCAGTAATGGCAGCGGGGTAAATGATTGTGAATTAGGCTTTATTTGAGAGACACTCATCAGTTTGGTGTCAAGTTGATTATTAGAAGTGTAACAATAAAATTGTTGCTGTAACAGGTTAACTTGTAGAAAGAGAATTTAAATTTGGACGATCTCCCCTCCGAGGACGACTCCATGTACATGGCTGGAAGTCCCTTTCTGGCCGCTTTGTGTTTGTAAGTCTGCAGTGTGCTTTCAGTCGACGGGGCTGCCGGTGATGTGTTGTGCTGTTTGCGCAAAGCATTGTGTTGTGGCTCACAACAGTATAGATGCAGTTCAGGTTGTTTGTGCCAAATATTCATCAAATTTCTTAGGACGCTGTAGTAGAGCTGCCTTCACAGTCCAATCCTGGGGGATGAATTCATGGTGAAAACATTCACACAGCTGCACTTTTGACCTTTTGGGCTTTATGGACATATTTACTGAAACTACTGTTTGGAAGACCATGGTGAAATCACAGCTCGATAGAGGTAGCCTGAAGAGGACTTCCTATCAGAAGCAGGACCTCTTGGAGTGTTCCAGAGATGCATTAGGAAACTGGCTAAACTTACAAATTGAATTCTGAAAAAGTTCTTCTGCAGTGAAATCAAGCTGTTGTAATAGATGCAGCATCGTCTTGCTGAAATTATCAAGGCCTTCCCTGAAAAAGACGTGACCTGGATGGACATGTGTTGCTCTAAAACAGGGGTGTCAAACTCCAGGCCTCGAGGGCTGGTGTCCTGCAGGTTATAAATGTGTCCCTGATCCAGCACACTTGAATCAAATGGCTGAATTACCTCCTCAGCATGCAGGCGAGTTCTCCTGCTAATGACTTCTATATATATCAGGTGTGTGGAATAAAGACAAATCTAAAACCTGCAGGACACCGAGCCACGAGGCCTGGAGTTTGACACCCCTGCTCTAAAATCTGTGTATACCTTTCAGCACTGATGGTGCCTTTCCAGATGTGCAAGTTGCCAATTTTCCAAAAACAGTTTCAAATTTTCATTTGTCAGACCACAGAACAGTTTTCCACTTTGCCTCAGTCAATTTTAAATGAGCAATGGCCCAGATAGTTTCTGGATCATGTTCACATATTGCTTCTTATTGTGTGATGGAGCTTTAACCTGCATCTGTGGATGGTACGGTGATCCGTGTTCACAGACATTGATTTCTGGTAGTCTTTCTGAGCCCATGCAGTGAGTTCCATGACAGACTCACTCCTGTTTTTAATGCAGTGCTGCCCTGAAGATCACGGAGATCTTTTACGTAGCGTCCCAACTTTTTGGGAAATGGGTTTGTAAATTATTTATGGATTTTGAGGTTTATAGGCAAAAGCTAAGTTTATCACGCATCTTTCAAGCCTTTCATCAAGAACAATTTCAGCTTAGTGCACTATAATATCTGATTTCTTTGAAAGATCCAATGCTTTCCTTTCAACAAAGGTGGTAAGTAGAAGTGAAAATGGCATCTGGTGACACTGTAGCTCTCAGGCCAAACTGGAAATTTGTTCCAGCTAACTTTCAAACATTTGGGACAGCCTTATTAGTTTCAGCTTAATTGCTGCTGTGTCAGAAGCAGATGGCGCACTGCCAGAGAGAAGTTTCATATTGACTTGATAGAATCATCAGACTGGGGAAAAATGAAAATCTTTACATGCAGTTTGTGTATATAAAGATTTTTTATTTTTTTTATTTTTTTTTTTTGGAGTGGTTTGCCGAAAATTGTTTGAACTACTAAAAAGCACTGATCTTTTCATTGTGTTCAGCATCAGCCTGGTTGGATAGCGTTTTAGCAATATGACTGATAAACGGTTTCATTTACAGTGAGTGTTGTTGTTTTTTTTCCTAGTTATATTTTATTGTAATTATCTTGGTCGCTAAACTACATGTTAAGTAGTCCAGTGGCAAAACTCAAATAATCTCTAATGTAACTGATGGCGTTCGTCAAAGGCACAGTTTCCAGGTGGTTTTTTGCAGATAAGAAATCTGCAATCTCGGGATTGGAGGAGAGCATGAAACAAGGCTGTAAGGAAAATTCAGGGTGTTTACTGCTCAGGTATGAATGATATTTAGCGATACCGTAGTATTTTTTTCTACCATCTCTAAAAGTGTGTGAATTAATTAAGTACCTTTACAAAATAACATTGAACAGAAGACAAAAAGGCTCACTGTGACACAGCTCTTCTATGCAGTCAGTGCCCATCTGAAAGCTGCAGGCAGGAGCAGTTTTAAAATGCAGGCTCCAGGGTGGACAGTTGCCATCTTGCCCCTGGCATTATCAGTGCTGGCATCTGACACTGGCAGCCGTGCTGGAGCTCAACCCTCCATTGAAGACGAGGAGAGAGGGTCACATATTTCCACTTTGCCCTTGGACACTTCTAACAAAGACATTGTCTGAATGATAGCGGGGGGGAAAGGGATTGGAAAAAAATTTCTGCCCTTCATCGAGGGTGCTGGGACTGGAAAAAACTATTCAAAAGGGGGAAAAAAAACTATTTTCCACACAGCGTGCTCATACTTGATTGCTCTTTTGCAACTTGTCACAATCAATTGTGTCAGAAAAATGAATCTGATGATAAAATAAAGCAGCTAAGCGTCCTCATGCATCACTGTGTAAGCAGATGGATTGCATTTGGGCACATTCATGGTGTTATGTTGAACTCTCCAAACTTCAAAAGACTCTCAAATGCTGTTTCCTATTGGTATGCTCACTTCATTTCTATTTGCTTATATTTTGCCATGTTTTTTGAGAGAAGTGAGAGAAACGGCAGATTGTGTATGTGCGTATTTCACTTAAAGTATACCGACTCACCAAATCAACGAATCTGCTCTCAAAGGTCGGCAACAGATGAAAATACAGTTTAACTAACCTAAGAAAATTCCTTCTCTACAAAATATATATAGAGAATGTCATTTACTCTAAGCAGTCAGCAATTTCGGTGTATGTACTAAACAAGACTTTGGCAATTTGGATAAATTCCAGCTCCATAGAGTAGTGCAAGAAACATGCCAAACAGGTTTTTGAACAATCATTTGGATTTCAGCAGGAAGACCATTATTACAAACCACACAGCTTATTGAGCTTTGCCCAAAACTTCACAGACTCAAATTTCTATCACTTACTGGTTGTCCGTACAGTGTAGCCCAATGGTCTCCAACTGGTGTGCCATGTGGCAAGTCCATGTGTGACATGGGGCTTTATAATTATTGCAGTATTCTTTTTTGCATGGCACATTGAAGGCTCTAATTGACATCAATAAGAGGGAATTTTATTTATTTATTAATTTTTTGGTATGGGGCAAACTATAAGTTCTTATGAAGCATCACCTAAAGAGAAGAGGGAAAGGGGATCATCTGTTTTCAGAAGTTGGTTGATGCCAACATGGTCCCAAGCATGCTAAAAAGCCACCTGAAAACCAACCAAACCTTCTGGGAGAAACTTGACCTACTTCAAAAGAGTGCTGGATCTGGACTGGAGGCGGTGTGAACATTTGTTGTATATGTGTGAAAGTGTCTGATGTGGCTGTGGAGGCAAGTTATACAGTATGCTATTGGAGAGGCAGCACTGCTGTTTAAAAAAAAAATTACAAGTGTCAAGCAACCAAAGCACCCTGATTGTGACCAATTTCATTAGCTATTGCCAGCAGTCTCTAGTCACCACTTAGGGGTGACAACTTTTAGGGGAATGCGCATTATTCCTTGGTGACCTGTGGTTGCCAGGGGGTCACCAACCAGTTTCTAGGCCTGTGTGACTGTGACTGTGACAGCGACTGCCAGCAACCACTAACAACCAGTCGGAGAATGCAAATGTTCCCTCAGTGAAGCGATGTTGCAAACGGGTCTCTAGACCTTTTATGACTGGCATACATTATTGATGGTGCTTCCAGTTCTTCCAATTAGAAATGCTGTCTTTGACACTAGTTAATCAGGTGTAAATTTTTTGTTTTGTTTTTCTTAAGTCTCTTACAGAGGAGGCAGTTCTGGATAGATTTGTGTATGAGTTTGACACAGTTGGCATATTTTTTTTTTTTCCTGCATTAGCTGTCAAATTTGAGTTTTATTTGCCGCCGCCAAAACTTATTCGTAACAACCACATGTTTATCGGAAGGCACTTAAATGTGCCACTGACTCGCTTACTGAGACGTTCTAGCAATTGGTTGTGTGTTTTGCAAAACTTACAGAAAGAACTGTCACCCAGAATTATTTTTTTTTCACACAATTTCACGCAATTGTGACAACTCTGAATAACATGGATGTTTTTGTAGTGCACAAACTGTCAGCACCAGTGTAAACACGTGAAGTAATATATCCCAGTAACAACCTAGATAGCATGTCACCTGCCAGATCCCAGGAGGTCTTTCAATAAAGCTCGTGGAAGACATATTCCATCCTGATTGTTGTGCATCAGTTTTCTCCTTTCATCCATGCCAGGCCTTTTGATTTTCCCACTCACTTGGTTTTCCCCTCCTTTTTTTTTTTATTTATTTATTTTTTTTTTGTTGTTGTTGTTGTGAAGCTTTCATGTAGAATTTCCACCTCACTAAGTCACCTGTTATTATGGAGGCTATGATCGATCAGATATTTTCCTCGACTGGCCTTGTTTGGAGTGACTCATGCACATTGGACCGAGTATTAGTGCATCAAATTAAACTGCATGGAAAAACTGTTTTCTTAAAAGCAAGTAAACCTACATAGAAACTCCATTAGAGTCTGGGTACTCATGAGGTTAAGATTTTTTTTTCTGGAGCCTCTAATAAAGTTTCCTCATTTATCAGAGCTACAGTGCACTCTCGCGCCTTCAATTAAAAGGAAAAATTCCAAATAATTACAGTAATAACTCGCCGAGCACACAGCAGATCCCCCTAATATTCCAACACACTCTCGTGCCTTGTTTTATCTGCCAGGTTTCATGTTGGCTCTCATCTTGCATCACAGGGGACATGAGATGTTGATCATGGCTAAATGTGTTGAGGTTGTCTGCAAAGATGGCGAGTGGTATGTGAGCAAGGAAAAAAACTCCTCACGCCTCACACTTTGAAGTCGGCATCAAAGTGTTTCACCTGTTGCTGAGTGTCACCCGTGCACCAGTTACCACGGATTGTGAAAGACGGATGTTTGCTTCACTGACAATAACGTGGAAATTTCCTCTTCCTTTTTGAATTTTTATTCCATACTAACAATTAGTTCAGCTTAGTTTAAAGATTGCGAACCCACCTGAAACCACAGGTGTCATTGGAGATGTATGACATTTAATGTGTTTTTGTGGGTTTTATGTGTTACAAGAGCTCATTTATGGGGATGAGATTGATCATTTGACTTCACTGGTGTTGTACAGCATCAAACAGCAAACATATTCCTACACCACTTTGTACTTTTTGCCTTCGGTGAAAAGAAATGGCTCTTAATGTGGGCTCGGGACTGGCATTAAATAAAGGTGAAGTCATAAAGTGGGCACTCTCACTGCATGGCCTATACTGTATTTTAGAGGTATAATCTAGTATATAGTAGGTTTGTAATTCAGTGGTCTTACTTCTCTGTTGAGGTGAGCATCTCATCTTTACCTCCAAGTGTAAGAGGAGCATAAGGTTGATGTGTGGTATCTAGTGCGCTCATGATTAAATCCTTCATTCTTGTGTATTGTTCCAGGTCATCAATCCTTTGCTCTAGTCCACGAATTACCTTATCTGTAACATGGGTCATGAGTTTGCTTTCTTCCATCAGATTAAGCAGCACAACTTGTCGTTCGATCCCTTTGCTCAGCTCAGTGGTCATCATTTTTGCAGGTGGAGTAGTCTTTGTTTCTGTTACAGTAGTTGTGCTTGAAAGGGTTCCACCGTCTTGGATTCTACACCACAGAAACCCTCCACTGTACTTCAAACCATCCAATGACCTTTCATGCACTGTGGATGGGAGCTTCATAGAAGAGGCTACGACCATCAGGACTGAAATGTTTCATCGTGGGATAAAGGCGTTTTGAATTGCAGTGACTGTTCTCTTTTAAGTGAACAAGTGGTCCCAAACCATGCCAGCAAAATGCCCAGCACAGCAGAACAGGATCACCATTGTGATCGTATTTTGTCTGATGGGTGCGTGGATGGAAATGTGACGATCGATGTTTCCAAAACAGGTGATCTAATATCTAGATCTAGTTATTTCTCAATCAAAAACAAAACTTCAACTATTATCCAATATATCATCTGTCACAAAGAACAATGGCACTGCCCACTAAATCAACCCACTCAGACTGAAGCCACTATCTCCTTCACTCCAGTCCCTCTAAAAGTTATTATTTTTTGGCTTCCACTTCTGCACCTGAGCACATAAGTATAAAGACGAAGATCCACACACTGAGATGCAATTTCTATTGTCAATATTGTCAATAACTATAAAAAATACAGTAAACTGATTCACATAAAGGGCCAGGAAGGTTTGGATAGTATTTTGCATCTTATATTTACTCAGGTCATCTTTGTCTAATATTAAAATCGGTTTCATAATCTGTAACATGCAAATGTGACAAATATTGCAACAAACCAAAACCAAAAACAGGAAGTGATCAAATACTTTTTTTTGCAGCACTGTAAATACAATCATGTAAAAAAGAGTTTTCACAGGACTCTGCAGGCTTGTGAAAAACTACAGTAAGTACACCTCGTGACCTGCTTTAGTGCAAATGAGCCAAAAAAGGTGCAGTGGAGAGGCAGCAACAAGACAACCCCCAAAAGGAAATGTTTTTACAGGTGGCGGTGACCCCAGACCATTACTCTCTCCTTCTCCTGTCCTTACCTATCTGGATTGCACACAGAGTAGCCTACTGGAGATCATTTTCTAAGGCTCTGGCATTGCTCCTCCTGTTCCTCCCTGAACCAAGGAGCAAATGCTGATCCTGTTGTAGGGTTGTTGCCTTTTTACAGCCCTGTCCAGCTCTCCTCCTGCAACAGCCCATCTCCTCTGCTCTTCTCCACTCTCTTGAGACTGTAAAGACTGGAAGACGCAGCAAACCTTGTTGCAGTAGTACACACGGATGCACCAGCCTGGAAGAGCTGAACTACCTGTGCAACCCAAATGGGCTACAGTTACCATCTCGTGCTAACAGCTAACAGCGTTGACATGAGCAAAAAGCAAAAGTAGTGAAAAATCAGAGATGAGGCGATAATGATTCTCCTTCAATATAAGTAGGTTCTGACATGGATAAATTAAGTTTATTTGGAAACTGAAAATCAGTTTCCCCAAAATAGGTTAAAAAAAGTTGAAAACGGTAAATCATTAGAGAGCCGTCCCCCCGTGAACTCCTCTCGTTGGTATTGCTTTGTAAGGAATCTTTCTTATCTGCAAATCCAGGACGATATCTGTGTACCTGTGCTGAGCTGGGAATTGTGTCTGCAAAATGACAATAAAGAGAACAAAAACTTCAGACAGCTCTGTCCAAGAGTCTGCTGAAAGTAAAATCAGTGGGCCTGACTTGGCCTCGTACCAAAACCGTGATTCTCTAAAGGGTTCCGAGGAGTGTGGAATAATTCACATCTGATCAATCTTCGCTGAACTTAATAACATTTTAAGATGTTATTTTGAGAAAGAAAGCTAATTAGAAGTCATATTAATAGCTTAAAAGTGTCCTCCTTGCAAAAAGATTCTGTGAGGCTATTTTTTACTCATCACATTACTGACTGTCAACTCGAGACTTTTTCATTTCTTCCTCAGTGGTGCACTGCCCGTCTTACATTAAAGAATGAAGCCAGAGCTTATATGCAACAGCAATGTTAACATATCAAAAACCCGGATATTGCTCAGCTGTGCCTGACTTCATGTACAGCATACGGTATTTAACCTGTCTCCAGTAAGTGCTTGAAATGCATTGAATTTCTTCTCTTATAGTATTGATTTTGCCCGTCTCCTTGGGAACAAAGCCCTTACCTTGTCTATCATGTGATTTATTTATTTTTTCAGTCTAAAGCATTTTTGATTGTTGCATGTTATTTAACCAACACTTTAGAAGCTGTCATTATTCTGCTGTGCTTTAAAACACCAATAGAAAATCACTTTTGATGGATTGCATCAGAGCCAACTAAAAGCTTTTCTCAAAAGCTGAAAAGACCTGCTTGAAGGTACAATAGTCTTAAAAACATTTGTCAAATCAGATGATGGTTAAGTCATTTTAAAAGTCAGTGCTCTGTGCCTATTCAGACATTAATTTCTGTGGATACATTTGCACAAGAATGACACAAAACTCTGCTTTTCAGTAATGTGGGATACCCATCTGAGTTTAGCCAAAACCACTTTAAGATCTTTGGAATCGGTAGAACTGCAGCAACATTTAAAACAGGCATTTCTTCAAAGGTGTTATGTTAACAGAGAGCTATATAACCAGCCAATTATTTAAAAAGTTTAAAGTATCAATAAGAAGTATGTGTCATACAAGCTCCACTTAGTGAGTGAAGATGGATGAGTTTAAATAACCGGGGGGCAGCCACCCAAAGAAATGGACAGTGCACAAGAGAGGTGAAGAAGGGCGTGTACGCAGGGTGGAGTGGGTGGAGACGAGTGTCAGGGGTGATTTGTGACAGAAGGATAGCAGCAAGAGTGAAAGGGAAGGTTTAGTGAGACCTGCTGTGATGGATGGTTTGGAGACGGCGGCACTGACAAAAAGACAGGACGAGGAGCTGGAGGTGGGAAGGATGTTACAGTTTTCATTGGGAGTGTCCAGGTGGAACAGGATTAGAAATGAGTATATCAGAGGGAGAGGTCAGGCTGAGAAGGTTTGGACATGTGCAGGGGAGAGAGAGTGGGCATATCGGACAAAGGATGCTGAATATGGAGCTCCCAGGCAGGAGGAAAAGAGGAAGCCACAGATAAGTTTCATGGATATAGTGGAGGAGATGTTTGGGATTGAGTGAGAGGGAGGCTGCTGATCCACTGCCAGGAGAACTATTCCTGATGACTACTTAAAGAAATGTGAAGAAAGCTGCCTCAGAGAGTTCAGACTGTGCTGAAGAATAAAGGTGGTCACAGCAAATATTGACTTTCAAGTTGAACAAACTCTGTTTTTTGCGTTATATGCTGTATTTCCATCTATGTATGCCTGCTTCACTAAATCACTGCACCTACTTCCTATTTTCCTGGCAAAATCTAAAGAGATGAAGGGTGGCTCAAGACTATTGTACAGTACTGCAGCTCACGCAAACATGCTTTTCCTTTTTTTGTTAAGGTGAAGATTAAAGGACCTATTATCCTGACAATCAAATTTAAGTGTTCTTCACTGCAATAACTCCACCGCTGATGCACCAGCACTGTAGTTTCAAAGGATGGGTGATATAAGAGGGTAGAGACCTAAGGGTCTGCCCAGCTGCACGTCCTGCATTGCGGATACACTGTGCGTCTGACATCCCACAACTGCCAAAATGTCAGTGGTGACCAAAAAGAAGTGTTTTCTTTTTAAGATGAAGAAAAATAATTGCGAGCCAGCATATTTTGCAAAGTGTTGCTCCTTTTGACGTGATCAGTACAAACTGTGCAGGGGGAGAGGACTCGTGTGCGGTGATGTAGCTTGTTAAGTCGGGGAGGAAACTCTGTAGAGACATCCAGTTAAATATTTCATCTAAGTTTGTGTATGCAGCGCCAGAGTCAGATGATGTTCATGCAGCGGTGTGGCTGAATCTTTCAGCAGAAAATGTGTCGTGATCGGGACCAGACTGAATGTGCCGTTCCTCTCCCTGGTCTTCTGCATTACGGTCATTAGAAATCTGAAAACTATTAAAACCGAAAGGCCTGAAATTCGAGGACTTTTTGCGTTGATAATTACAGCTGAGTGACAAACAGGAGTTTCCATCAATAATAGAATAGAAGTGTATTTAAGACAAACAAAACACAGCATTTAATTTTCATGCTCAGGGTCTCGTTGCTGTAGTAAATGCAAAAGCATATAGAGATGAATAATGTAACAAAGTGTTTAAAAAAAAAAAAAATTATTTATTTACTTTGCTGGTGAAATAAAGTGCTTGTTTGTTTACCAGATTTCTGTCCCTTTAAATGTAAATGACTGAGTCAGAAAGACATTTTTCATCTACTGTTTCATCCTTTTTGTTTTTGTATTTGTGTGTTTGTGTGTGCGCATTAATCAAAGGCCGGTCCTGCAAATGCTGAAAGTCTACTTCTTCAAACAGACACAACCACAGTAAACACTTCAAACCATGCGTAGCGTTTCATCTGTCCCTCAGCCAGACAATCATCTCTGGAAGCAAAAGGTCAGAATTGTGCTGGCTTTTTATGACGATGCCGACCCGCGCGCCTTAAACATGTAAAAAGGGTGCATCTTTGTCAGGTTTTTAGAATGTGACAAAGATGTTTTTGTGTAACCTGTAATCACAGAGATGCATTAGATTATTTCTGAATGTGTTGTTGACCCTCTAAATCAGGTCACATTGCTGAGTTGGCTAGAAGCTGTGAACCACTCGTGTCAACAGACAATGTGAGACTTTTTGATTTTGGGTTATGTAGGGTCTCTGAGTCATGCTTGTTCTGGCACATCTGGCACTAGTCAGATTGGGATGTGGGGATTTGTTTCTTGAGCACTTCAGTTTTTATGGTCTGGTGCTGGGAGAGGCCACTGCCGCTGCGGAGTACAACTGGTGTGAGGCGTTAGCTTGGTGTGCAACAGTGTTTAGGTGGGTGCTACCGGTCATGGTCTTATGGCAATAGCGAAATGGGCCAGCTGCTCCCAACTGATCCCTTTTTTTCTCTATGAAGGGGTGATTTTTATCCAGAAACTCTTCCTAAATCTAACCGAGGAATTTTTTCACCTAAACTGAAGGACAGCAAAGCTAATCAGGGAGTGAAACAACAAACGAATGAAGTAAAAAAGGCAAAAGTCCAAATGGGACTCAAACCACAGTCAAGCTACAGTCACCCCTCCAGACGCATAACCTGGACATTCTAGGGTTCTAAAATGGGACCATTATCTTACAGTTATCTCTCTCAGCCAATATTGCCATGACTGGTGGGCCAAGAACCACCTCCACAGGATGCTTTCTGCATTACACTGAGACGAAGGCTAACCTAGCCAATGAAAATGAGCCAAAACCTTAATGTTACCATGTGGTAACACACCAGAGAAAAAATCTCTGCCTCCAGTTGCATCCACAATGATGAACAATATAACTCTGTCAGCATTAGGGAATTTGTGTATGATTTCACCTGAAAGGCAGCGATTAAATATCAAACCGTGGATATTTAGGTATGAGGACTTGTTCAACATTCACTGGAAGTATTCAAAAAGCAAGTACTCACTGAGTGCTCCTAAAAATTTCCATTTAAGGTTTAGCCTGAACTCTGAAAAATAAAAAAAACCTGTTTACAAAGCTTCTGATCCCTTAAGAGTGCGCCTAAGGTGTAAAACTGTTAGCAGGACTTTTAAGAGGCTTAGGAGTTTATTAAACAGAGGAGAAAATGGCACAAAGACAAAGAGGCAGACGGAATATTCTCTAAACGCTGAATGACGGGGAGTTAATGAAACGCTACCGATTACATCGTGCAGAGATAATGGTTGTGGTCGATCTCATTAGAGATGGCCTCAAATCTCCCACCCGACACAATAATGCTTTTTAAGTGATCACAACACCGAGACTTTTAAAACGCGCAGCAGTGATGACTTGGGTTCGTCAGGTCCTCTCAGACTGAGCCATATGTTTAAAGTACGTCTTAATTCAACTGAACTGTTAAGCACTTTAAACAGGACCCCTCCTAACATCACTAGGAGACAATAAATTTGGGCCATTCATTTGACTCTCCATTTTTTTCTCCGTCCGTTTATACTTACAGACAGGCTTCTTTTTATTTTTGATGACCCAATTACTCCTTTCAAAAGAATGTATCACACTTGGCTATGGAGTCAAACACATCTCTTCATAGGTAGTAGTTCCAGTCTTTCCTTCTACAGAGTTACGCAGAAATTCCCTAAATCAGTTCTAAGTTGAAAATATTTGCTGGAATGTTTTCATCTCAGGCTCTTCTCTCTGAATGTTTGTGAAAATGCTCCTGTTTCCATAATTATGGTAAGTAACTGGAGAATCCAAATGAGAGGAACCTAATGCCCCCAGCTAAATTTCCTGCCCACATAGCTGGAGAGAAGGTTCAGACGGAGAAACTCTTGCTGTGACAGCAGCAGAAATACGAGATAATTACACAGTGCACACTGAAAATATGTCAGAAAACATCAACTTCTGTGAATAACACAGCTGAAACAAGAAAACCGTGCTTCCAAAAAAGTTTTGATGGTGAAATGACCTGACCTACGTGTGTGTGTGTGTGTGTGTGTGTGTGTGTGTGTGTGTGTGTACATATATATAATGTGCTGATTAACGGGAACCAGTTTCCTAAATTTTATAGCTAACTATAAAATCCATCCATCCATTTTCTTACGCTTATCCCGGGCCGGGTTGCGGGGGCAGCAGCCTGAGCAGAGAAGCCCAGACCTCCTTCTCCCCAGCCACCTCCTCCAGCTCATCCGAGGGGACCCCAAGGCGTTTCCAGGCCAGCCGACAGATAAGCTCCAGCGTGTCCTAGGTCTACCCCAGGGCCTCCCCCCTGTTAGGACATGCCTGGAGCACCTCACCCATGTGGCGCTCAGGAGGCATCCTGGTCAGATGCCCAAACCACCTCAACTAACTAAAACATTTTATACTACATGATCTTGAGATGAAAACATGAAAACCACTGCTACAGTAGATGAGGTGAATGTCAAACCTGGGAAAACCTTGGATCATGAAATTAATGTGGATGTTACCTTGACAAATACTACTCAGAACGACACCCTAAACAAAAACTGCTCAAGAAAGAACACAACAAAGACCCAAGGTAGCAACCTGTCCTGTAAAATCAACAGGTCCCAAACTGATGAAGCATCTGTGGGATGTGTTGGAACAAACCTGATCCACGGAGACCCCATCCCACAACTCACAGGACCCAACGCATCTACTGCCAATATCTTTGTCCCTTGACAACCCAGAAGATCTACACAAGTCCTGTATCCATGCTGCAACATGTCTGAGCTGTTTTGGCGGCAGGAAATGGACCGACACAATATTAGGCATTTGTGCCATTCCACATATTAACAATCATTTCCTTTTAAAGGTACAATTTTTATGAACAAAGTAGCGAGAATTTACATACTGGCCTTTGAAGGGTCCATTTAATTGTAGGTAACCTGGTTAGCACTGCTGCCTCACAGCAAGAATGTCCTAGGTTCGAGTTCACCTTGCCTGGGGCCTTTCTGTGTGGAGTTTGCATCTTCTGCCTGTGTTTGCGTGGGTTTTCTCTGGGTACTCCGGTTTCCTCCCACATGCAGTTACTGGAGTTAGGGTAACTGGTGATTCTAAATTGCCCATAGGTATGTCTCTCTGTGTTAGGCTAGTGACATGTACAGGATGTAGCCCACCTCTCGCCCGATGGGTTAAGCTCCAGCTCCTCCGCGACCCTGAATAGGATAAGCAGAAGAGAATGGTTTAGATGCTGACTTTTTTAATTTTATTGAACTTTAGGCACTAATCAGGTACTATAGTTATTCACTATAGTGTTATTTCTTAAACAAAATCCGATTTTCATTCACTTGCTCTTGTACAGACTATGAGCCAGACTGAACTGCTTTTGCCTTTTTATTAGTGCCTCTTCATTCTCTGTGAGGAATGAGGTGAGCAATCCATCATTTTCCATTTGTTCTTTTACATTTCCCCTTGCTGTTGCACATGGAGGATATTAAAAAGCAGAGCAACAGCCAAGACTCAAGCCAAAATGTAAACACTCACATGAGGCTATAATGTGCTGTTGATTTTTCTCAGATATTAATTTGTTCCACTCCTGAGGCAGAGTTGTTCAAACCATTTTCTGATAATAAAAAAAAAAAAAGACCAGGCACATTGAGATGCAGCTGATGTGACGGGGATCAGGCAGGACCGAGGCACTCGCGTCTTTGGCTTAGCATACTGTACTTGTCTAATGATGTCACATTACATGGTCACCTAGGAAACCAACAAAAGACTTGAGGAGAAATGGTGAAGAAGGTGCAATTTCCCTGACTGACAGGGCTGTGTAATGCTGTGCGGCATGCATAATTAAAAATGTGGCACACACTCCTTCTGGCTTGTTGAGTCTGCAGTTCAGCAGAAGCAGTTTTTAATGTTGTTCTTGTACCGCCAGTGTAGTGTTCTCTGCACTGACGACCGTCCCCTGTGGATGTGTGGGAAAGAGGAGGGGAAGAGGGGATGTGAGGGGAAGAAGATGATGACTGGCTTAATGCCTGTTCCCTTTTTAGTGCCTGATTTTAGATACAATCAAAATAAACAGAGGACCTCAGAGGCACAATGCTTCTTTCCAATGCTGTTATTTACTTTTTGTCATTTGTGCATTTTTTTTTGTATTATTTTTTTGTTGGTAGGCAGTGAGTAGGAACATTATCCTCAGCGCACTCCTTATCTCCTTCTTTATTTCTGCTGTGGCTGACATACTGCCATCCACTTTAGAGACAAAACTCCTGATCCATTGTCACTAGTACAGGGTCTGAAATTACTCTAAATTGCCTTATTTTGAGTTTGGGGGAACTCAGGGGCACTACCCTGTAATATATGGACATTTCACCCTTGACAGAGGTGCTTATTTTTAACCTAAAAGTTAGGACACTGTGTAAAAAGTAAATATTAACAGAATGCATTGATTTGCAAATTTCATAAATCCATCTTTCATTCACAGTCCAACATAGGCAACATGTCAAATGTTTAAAATATTTAAAAATGTTTAAAAAATAAGATCATTTTCAGTCTGATGGCAGCGACACATCTCAACAGAAGATGGGATAACTGTGTAGCATCCCCTGAGGAGAGCAGCTGCCGGACATTCGGGAGAGGACTGTTGTCCCATTCCTGTCGGAGGATTCAAGCCGCTCTACAGCCCTGGGTCTCTCTCATTTCATGGTGCTCCTGTCCCATCTTTTTAAGACATGCCATTAAATTTATGAGATTTGCAAGTCATTGCGCTCTGTTTTTATTCACATTTTACGCAGCATCCAACATTTTTGGAATCAGGGTTATATATTAAGCTTAAAAAAATAGGAGATACCCATGCATTTATTTACTTATTTGTTTTTATTCATTCACATTCTTTTCTAGTATTATTTACCATGCACAGTAGTACACATAAACAGTAGCATTTTCTTTTTTGGGCGTGGGGGTGGTTGTATTTTATTTTTGTATTGGGCCAAATTTAGACTTTTGCTCAATATTGCACCTTAAAATAACTTCTCTTTTTTTTTTTTATCTTTTAACTTCATTCACTTGTGGGTAACATTCCACTTCTAAGTCACCATGAACATTTGGGGTACATGTTTCTGACCTGTTGCCAATTAACGAGCTGCTAACGAGCTCCAAAATGTTCCTCCAGCTTCCTCTTTTTAGTATGACTTTTCATCTTTTTTGTGATGTGTTGTTGCTATCAGATAGCTAGTGCTGAAGTCATTTAGTTTTGTTAATCCTTTTTGCCTGTTTATTTTGCTATAGAGAGCCATTGGTATGTCCAGAAAAACAATTTTGTATTCAACACTTTCATTTCCAGCAGTAATTGCCAGATGTTGCTGCAAAGGAGCAAGTCCAGAACAAGATTTCTTCTTTTTGATTCAAATCCCCTTTTTTTTTTTTCTTTGCACAATCTTGTGAAACATGCATGTCTATGAATGTATTTTCTCAGGGAAAAGAGATAAAAATTTAAACTCTGATTTCATCATTTGTCAGTGT
>VUQJ01013170.1:9572-20288 GCA_015108635.1 Andinoacara biseriatus
TCCCTCTCTGTGTTTTCACAGTGAAGAAAGCCAAGCTGGATGGAGCCCAAGGTAAGACCTGAGAGCCTGGAAATAACATGAGGTTTAGGGCGCAGAGACACAAATCTCTGTGCACACCGTAGTGACAGAACAGAGGGACAGGAAGTCAGTTATTGTGTAGAAATACAGCTGAACAGAAGGACTATTGTTTTTCATTCTAAAACATCTACTTCTTCTCCCCTTTCTCCTCAACAGAGAAGTTCAACACTTATGTGACTCTAAAGGTACAAAATGTGAAGAGCACAACTATCGCTGTCAGGGGCAACTTGCCCAGCTGGGAGCAAGACTTCATGTTGTGAGTCCTTCAACTTTCTCTTTCTGTACTCCCCTGTCCTTCACTGCATTCTCTTTTCATCCACCCATAACACTCTGAACTTCTACTTGAGTGCTTTCATGATGTTTTTTTTTTAATTCTCAGCCTTTCTCCAGCCCTACCCATTTTTTTCCAGTCCTCCATCCCAAGTGCCCTTTATCCCTGTATTATTTCACATATCTCTTCCTCTCTGCCTACAACAACTGCCTCATGCTTTTTTTCATCTGCGCTCCCTCGATACCTATGCCCCTCTCATCCTTATTCTCAACCTTGGCTCCTTCCCAGCCCCGCTCTCCTCTCCTCTGTCATTTCCTCTAAACACATCTCCTTGATCTTTATTTGCTCAACCTCTCCTCCACATCCTCTCTGTATTTTATAGTTACCTCAACAGCCCTCATATTTGCTCTTTGCAATCAATCTCTCATCTTTAACAGTCTTCTTTTACTTTAAAATTTGTTTTATTTTGTTTCAACCTTTAACATATTACACAACACTGATTATTTCACTTATGAGGTGATCCAGTGAGGTACTGACAGAGGGGCAGCATATGGGTGATGAATGGTTAGAATCACTTAGCATGTGGGATGCTGCAGGCAGGATTACTGCGGCGTCCTGTGCATCTGTATGATGGTCGGAGGCGTTGAGCGTTGTGCTGGGGTTGCATCAGTGAAGTTGTGTTACGTAATGTTTGGGCTGCAGAGAGTGCCTCGTGCCCTCCTTCAAACTGTCTTTAAATGACTGTGCCCCCTCAGTCACCACCATGAATCAAACAGGCACTTTTCTTAAAAGGAGTCACCACGGAGACGGGAAATCCACTCCCTCCATTTCTTAATTAAAGTTCCCACTTTCTCCCTCCAGGCATGCGATACAATCACCTCCTCCACTGCCTTCATCACATTCTCCCCCTCCCTCCCCCTTTTTATGCCTCACTCTCTTTTTTTTTCTTTCTGTCCTGCTGTCTTGTAAGTGTTTTATGGTAGGCTCTTTCAGGCTCACTCCCATAGACACATGTCTTAAATTTGTCATAGTGGAGTCCACAAGTAATTATTGTACATTATGTGAGTGTAAGAAAGTTTGTGTTTGTTTAATGTGGGAAAAATATTCAGATTCATTACTTAAGCAAAAGTACTTCTAAAATAATGCAAAAGTCATTCAGTATCCTATATCCTTCAAGTAAAAGTACTCAAGTATTCATGGCAAAATAGACTTAAAGTATATATATATTCTGTAAATATGCGATCATTGGCCACTTTATTCAGTTCTCCTCAGCTAAGAACAGGAAACTGAGGCTACAGTTAACACAGGCTCACCAAAATGGGACAATCAAAGACTGGAAAACGTTGCCTGGTCTGATGAGTCTTGATTTCTGCTGCCACATTCAGATGGTAGGATCAGAATTTGGTGTAAACAACATGAAAGCATGGATCCATCCTGCCTTGTATCAAGGGTTCAGGCTGCTGGTGACACGACAGTAAGTTCACTGTACTGAAACTGGCCTCCACAGTCACCAGATCACTTCCAGGAGACCATCCTTTGGGATATGGTGGAACCAGAGCTTCACATCATGGATGTGCAGTTGACATCTGCAGCGACTGTGTGAAGCTGTCATATATATCACATGACCCTGGTGCAGCTAATGAAGTGGCCACTGAGTTTATATTAATAGTTCTTAGGCAGTAAAAATATGTTTAATACTGATATAACAATGTCAAAATATCACTTTTAACTAATGTACATTGGAGAGCTATATCATTTGACACAGTGTTCTCTAATTTTTAATTCTTTATGTAATAGTGGATGCTTGTACTTTGTCCACCTTGGGTAATTATTTAAACTACTAATAACTTAAATAAACCTGAAATATTCCATAAACCCTGAACACAGGCTTTATGGAAGGGGTCTAACCACTGCGGTTTTATCTGTAAATGATGTTTTGTATTTTATAAGCTAATCATATGTTCTGTAATAAAACAAAAAGTGCAGCATTTGCCTCTGTTATACTCTTAACCCATAAGAGCCCACACCCATTTCTCCTTGAAGAAAAATGTATTCAGATTTTCAAAAATCTTTTTAATCAAAAACCTATTCAAGACAATTTCCACAACATGTAAAACTATTGACACCTGTGTCACAGTGGGTTCTTAAGTCTAAGAAACCATGAAATAATCTAAATCTTTCTTTGGATTTTGAACTTCTCTCCCTTTCTTTCTCTTCGTAGTGAAATTAACCGCCTGGACCTGGGCCTGACAGTAGAGGTGTGGAACAAAGGGTTAATCTGGGACACCATGGTTGGCACTGTATGGATTCCACTCCACAGCATCCGGCAGTCGAATGAGGTTTGACACTAACTACCATCACAACTTTAGACACATAATCAGACAGTGGTTGAGGACTCCTAACTCTGTTTGATGTTTGTGTAACGCAGGAAGGTCCAGGGGAGTGGCTCACGCTGGACTCTCAGGTCATCATGGCTGATAATGAGATCTGTGGCACCAAAGAGCCTACCCTCCACCTGGTGTTGCTCGATACGCGCTTCGAGCTGCCTCTAGGTGAGAAATCAATGTTCACGTCAAAATTTAGAAACTGTCAGTTGGTGGGAGAAAATGAGTATTCGAAACTACAGGAAGTCATCAGTCCTGTAGGCAAGGGGGGGGGGGGCAAATAAATTATGTGTGTTGGTACATTTTCACAGCAAACAGTGATAAATAAGCACCAAAAATCTCTGACTGATTAATTAAGCTGACCTACTTTTCAATTCTACATTTGTGAGGACAGCATGTGTGGATGTGTGTCAGGGAGGGGAGTGTTTGTGTGCTTTTCTTCTCAATGATCAAGCTGTGTTCCTCTTAGCATTGATTAGGTGCCGTTTCCCCTTCCTGTAGTCGATATTGTACACCTGACTCCACAGTTTGTGGACCTGACCTATTTATAGGGACTTGGCTTTAGGCCTGTAAGTGGAAAAGGCCAGTTTTCAATGTCACTGTATTCTAGTTAGGCCAAAGTTTCCAATGTGGGTCAAAAAATATTTACAGATGGGTTGTTATACTGCACTTTGTCTTCATTTGGGTCAACTTTGTGACATAGAACAAAACAGTTTTTAGGCAGACAGTCCTGTGAAAACTATTTTAAGTGCTTATCTAGGTGAAGCTCTGTTTTTGCTGTGTTTGTACCTCAGTTTTTCTCGCTGATTGTTTGCAGATATCCCAGAGGATGAGGCACGGTATTGGGCCAAAAAACTGGAGCAGCTCAATGCCATGAGGGACCAAGATGTAAGCTGTTACCCAGTTTGGTTTAATATCCCTACGGCATAGCTTTACTTTTTAGGAACAAGCCAACATGATTAATTGGGGGATATTTTGTACTTTACAAGATGAAATCCAACATTATCTATACTTCTGTTTCATTATTTTTTCAATTATCTGGATGCGCTGGGCTCCAGTATTCATACCAGGAGGAACAGGAACGCCCTCTGCGTGCGCCAGGAACCCAGTGCTGTAAGTAACCAATCGCTGTTTATACAAATCAGTTTGTGCTTAACAAGAGAATTATGCATCTATCTTTTGATGTGTAATTAGATTGCTTAAATTCGGCAGATGCATTGTGCATGTAAGCAAACAGTAGTTGTTGAGCTTTAGAGTGAGGGGGAAGGGCCTGGTTAGCTGCACCGTAAAGGGATCGATAGCGTTATCAGATATCCAGAGGTGAGCTTCTCCAGGGTGCCTCTGCATTTCGACCATTAGCCCCGTCTGCAATGCTTGCTGAGCCAGCTGTCTGGGGCCGGTGGAAAGGCGTTCCATTCACCAACACCATCTCGGAAATTTGAAGTGTTTAATGGCATGAAATCACATCAACATTTTAACACCGGTGTAATTCATGATCAGTACTGACACCCTCCTGTTTCACTGCAGGTAACTGGAGTCTATGGGGAGACCAACAAAGTAAGTGTGCATACACTCACACTTTCTAAATTGCTTCAACTCTGTGATCTATCATCAGATTTGAAATCAAGCAATACAATCAATGGAGTGCTGACTTTGAGTTTCAATTTGAGGTCGTTAGCTTGTAGTTGTATATGTCAGGCGAACGGTGTCGGAGCGACCGGTGAATGTAAAATAAATTTCATTTGTAGTAGTCACAGCATTACAAACTAACATCTCATTCCAGTGGCAGTGTTCTTTGTCACTGGAGTGGCTTTGTTGGTAAACAAAAACAACTTCCATTAAAAAAAACCAACAAGATCTATGAATTATTTAGAATAATTTGGGTGTACCAACCCCTTAACATCAACCATTGTTTTATTTATTTATTTTTGCAGTAAAGCACCACAATGATAAAACAAATCTAGATCTTATCACTTTCCAGACATGAAAATCTACACAAAAAGTCCCCTTTTCCTCTCTGCCTTCCCACCTATCGCTTTCTCTCTTATTGTGATTAGCAAATAGTCTTATATAAGTGCCTTTCAGACTCACCCACACAACTGCAGCGATTCATCTCTCTTCACTCTGAAAAAAAAGGTAAAGGGGGGTGGGGGTGGATGGTGAGCTGATGGAGTGTGGGGGGGAGACAGGCAGAGACAGAGAGTGAGACATGTGGGGACATCGTTGAGGTGAGTTTGATGCATTTAATTAGCGTTTTTAACACACCCAGGTGGATGAAGATGAAAGTGAAAGTGGTGCAGCGGCTGGCTCATCAGCGGCTTTCAGAGAGCGAAAGATGATGATGGATAATGATAAATGATTAATAGATAGCTGGTTTCACTTTTGACTGCTTCAGCACTGGGGGAAGTCTGTCATCGCTTCCCTCTGGGATTTTTAATCTCTGATCTATGGATACCACAGAAAAGTAAAGCGTTTCCTCAGCGGGCAGAACAGATTTACATGCAGCTATGATGATGAGACTGATGTTCATCATGTGTTTCATGTTTGAGTGCACTTTGAATGACCTGCAGTCTGTGGGTCTAGCAGGGGTCCAGCAGCTCGTCACCATTATCTGTAATTACCATAGTGCTAAAAGATTGGTTTAGCGCTCCTATGCCACATGACAGTTTTATCATTTTCATGGCATGATGTTCGTAATTTCTTCTTCTAGATACAACAAATTGTGACTTTTTTTTTGCCATGTCTATGTGTGCTCCTACATAGATGAAGACCCAGATAGTGCTGTGGATGACAGAGACAGCGACTACCGCAGTGAAACCAGTAACAGCATCCCCCCTCCCTACTACAGCACATCCCAGCCCAACGCCTCTGTCCACCAGTACCCTATCAGCCACCAGCACCGCAGCTCCAGAAGCTTCTCCTACCCGCGCTCTGGCAACAGCCACGACCTCGACTACCACCATCAGCGAACTGTCAGGTATGTTCTTGCTTCTGTGTGTTTAAGACAGACACAAATTATTGTGTCTTTCCCAACAGTAGCACAATTCACATAACATTTACAAAGGTTCAAAACATTAAATCTGTAAAGCAAAATATGAACCTAGATTTTTTTTTTAAGTGAATGTATTTCTTTGAAGCTTTGCAACTTAGACTTAGTAGACTAGACTAGACTAGTAGGTAGGTAGAATAATGAATTAACAAACTAAAACAGACTGAATGTAATAGTGGGGAAATCTTTGAGTTAGTACTATGCCCTGCCTGCCAGATTAGATGTGAAATTTAGCTTAGCTATAACCAAATTTTTATAGCTGAGATTTTGACTTTCTATAGTAAGAAAAGGCACGTTATTACAAAAAAAATACGGTGGTTCTGTTTTGTCCAGGTGCCTCAGTAAGCCATTAAAATGTGGTAATGGGCCAGCATGGACAATACTTGACACCTAAGTGGAATTCAGCTATGAATCATTAATGAATTCACATCCACCTGTGCTTTTCCTGCTGTGAGAAGTCAAAAAGTCCTGTAAATGAAGGAATACCGTTAATGAAAATGTGCCATGCCTTTGGTGCATGTGCAAGCCTTTTATTATTTTTTTCCAGATAAAACACTATTTCTCTTTTAGAGTTGTTTACAATACTATTAAACTTCTCAACAGTTTCATATCACACACAGAGTTCAAATGAAAATATACATTCATCTATGCCCTAGTTTATGAATTATTCAGCTGGCAATCTCATGGTCAATACTGCACATAAGATTAGCTGCCTCTGCGAGTGTATCAGACAGGACAACCTCCTCACATCCCCGCCCATCCTTCTTCATCTCCTCCTCGCGGCTCTCTGCACTTCCTCCCTCTCTGCACTTCTGTTTTGTCACTGTGCTCTTTACTGTCTGCCTGTCCCTCATTCATCCTCCTTCTTTTCTGTGCCTCTATTTTGTTCGTAATAACCCCATTCATCAAGAAGCATGAATGTGTTTTCCCTTTTTGTTGCATTTCTGGATGCCTTTTCTTTTTCCTTTTGTCAGCTTTTTGGGGGCCTCTTACCATTCTGTTCTGCTCTAGTTCTTGCTACTTGTCTGGTACTCTTGTAGCCCCAGTGCTTTTCATTGATTAGCCATCAGCATTATTTCTGGCTGCCCCAAGACATGTAGAAAAGGTATTTTGTTGGGCTGTCCAACAGTGTATAAGCCATAAAGAGCTCTAATAGAATGCTCTGTAAGCATTTGTGAGATTATAGTTTACAAAGGGACATTAAACTATTTATTTTACATATGCCTTGATACTCATTATTATGCTTGCAGTTATAACGTAAATTAAAGTCTATGTTTATTATAAAACTGTAATGCTTTTCTTAGTACCTTGGGTACTCTCCTGCGGATGTTGCAGTCTGATTTTTATACTCTTCTCTTCTCCTCTCCTCCTTCCAGTCCCACTGGGAGTTATGCATCATCTGCAGAGCTCAGCCGGTGCAGCAGTCAGCTGAGCGAGGAAGACTATGGTGGTGAGTACGGGGAGAGGGACCCTTACGATGAGAACGACTCCTACCACTCCTGTCACTCCTCTGTTAGCTACAGTAAAGGCTCTCCAGACTGGGACCCTGATGAGACCCAGGGGGCGTACAGCGATGAGGGTGGCTACAGCAAAGATGGAGGAGAAGAGGCTGCTCTGTATGAGGAGGATGATGGAGGATTGTTGTATGAGGGAGAAGAAGAAGGCCTCTATGAGGATGAGGAGATGATGTATGATGATGAAGACTTGTACAATTTGGATGGGACCCTCAGTGAGGACATGGAACCTCCCTTCACTCCCACTCCAACATCAACCGCCCCGCCAACACTTGATGTATCAAGCTCCAGGCCCCCTCTAGAGAAACAAAACTCCCTACACCAACAGCAGCCTCCTGCTCAACCCTCTAATCAGTCCAACCAGGCTCCTTCTGGCATGGCACCAACAGCGCAGTCCCTTGCTGGTCAACAAACAGCTCAACCACCTAAACAACCCCAGACCCAAACACAACCCCAGCCACAGCCAGCTCCTTCTGCCACTTCCTTCTTCTCTATGGCCAAACCTCTAACAGCTGCTGTCACAGGCTTGGCTTCTAGTTTCCTGTCTTCTGTTCCCACACCTCAGCCTGCTCAGTCTCACCCTCCACCCTCAGCTGTACCTCAGCAAAACCAGTCTGCTACAGCTAACTCTGTCCCTCCATCTCACCCAGCCACGTTGGCTAACTCAGCCTCCCAGCCTCCCTCCAGTGCAATCGGCACTTCATCTGAGCAGACCCCGTCTAATATCAGTGACCATCCCACCCAGTCAATGTCATTTGAGGACCAGGCTCCCAAGTTGGAGGAGGAATTGTGGCTAGAGGAGGAAACGATGTTAGAGAAGGAGACCAGAACTCCCCCAGCTCAGAATGAGGATAAGATTCCTACGGAGGAGAAAGAGGAGAATTTTGAAGAGAGCAGACCCCTGACCACACCTGAGGAAAAAGAGATGCCACCTGAGAGGTAGGAGTGAAGGTTCACCAGAAATAAGATCAATTAACTCAATCAACAAAAATAGAATATAGATTGGGGTGGGGAAATGCAAAATCCAGAAATGCTTTTTCTTTTAGTCCGGCACTAAAAGAGGAGCCCAAAGAGCCAGTTGACCCAGCAGTCAGAGCCAAAGAAAACTGGCACAGGCTCTACAACAAGGTCTTAGAACAGCTTCGGGAGGTAAGTGCACCATTTACTCACCGTCCCAGCTCTGATCAAGCCCCACCCTTGCTCTGAATTCCAGTCCAGCCTACTGCAACAGTCCTCTCAGCTTCCTGAGCTGCACGCCTGATTCAGCCCCACCCAGTCATATCAAAGATACACCTCAGTTCCTGGGACTCTAAAGTGTCTACCAGGTCTTTGAAATATGTATGTGTTGTGCATTATTTATGTGCAGAGACCGGGTACATACACTAACTTCTTGAGTTCTGTTTTGATAGTGTTTTATGCAGACTTAATGTGTTTCATATTCTATAATTGATACCCTTTGGCGTCCTTAAAATAAAAATACTTGGCAGGGAGCAAACTTCATATTTCAGCTTGGGTGTAGCTCCACACCACTGTTTGAAAAAAACTGCATGACTTAGCCGGACACATTAAGTTTTGCTTGGCCAGTTTTCACTTGCATATTTTATTTATATATTATGTTGCTGTTCATTACGTTTGAATTCAGTTGTGCAGAGAAATAATCACTTGCTTTGATGTTTATGTTGATGTGTGTCACGTTATGTTTTTGTACATTTGGCTTCCTTCCCTTCTCTTTTATTTATTTATTTATTTTTGTTTGTTTGTGCCAACCCGCTTTGTTTTCTTTCCAGTTTCATGTCATTGCCATAGTGACACTCACATGCACTTTGCTCGGCCATCATTGGAGCATGATGACAGGTAGGTACAGCCTGAATGTGTTGCTTAAGAGAGAGAAGAAAATGCATCCTGTTGCATATCTATAGAAACGGGCACCTTCACTTTGTTCATTCATTTTTCTTTCAAGAGTTGAGCAGTCTGTATATGAACCACAAACACATTTGAATTAAAAGTTTACATAAATCCATAACATACATCACCGGTAACCAAAACTAATGTATGTATCCTGCAGTTATTTAATGAATAAGTGGTTTCTTTTGGTTCAAAATTCTGCTGCCTAAAGACTAATGTCACTAGTTTTATTTCCCAGTCCAACTTTCAAACAGTCACAACAATGAAAACTGGGATAAAATTTAAATATGAAGAGATTAATAGAGCGGTTTTATAATCAGATCACTTTCATTTTAATGCTGCTGCATTCATATAGTATATCAAGGCTAAAAAAAGCCCCTACAAGGACAAATTTCAGATGGGTTTTTCATCTTTGACGTTCCTGCTCTTTCTCTCTCAGGCTCGAGGAGAGACCTCCAACTCTCTGTGGTTTGGTAAAGGAGGGTGAGTTGTTTATGTTCTTTTACGTGACAGTGTTTTAGTGAGGTTAATGCAGTAACTTCAGAAATGAAATTCAATTAAAGTTATCCTCAATTCACTGGGGGAAAACCTTTTAATGGGTTAGCTTGTCAATCCTGTTATAGTCAAGAAATTCTTTGATCTTTTTCATTGTGGTCCATAGGCTCATTCAGCTTGTGGCATTTACCCAGTAAGCACTGAACTGCACTGGGCTGCCCTGATTTGGCTGGCATTTGTAAATGAGGCAGAGTTAAACTGAAGCTGCATGCTGAAGAAGTGCTAAGTTGGCCAAATAGAAACCCAGCAATTAAACCTACTGTAGGTGTGTGGAATGTCATGCGCACTATTTTAGATGAAGCTGCCTGAGTAAATAGACTCTTCAGTGAAGTCCTTGACTGAATTAGCATTAAAAAAGGGACTGAGATAAATCCATCACCCCCTTTGTTCTAAAGCACAATTTCATAATAAGACATTTTAATGATAGAAGATATTGATGAGCATATACATAAATGTGGAATGTTCTCTGCTTTAATTTACAGAATGGGAGGTGCCCTATATAGTATTGACAGCATGCCTGACCTTCGCAAGAGGAAAGCCATTCCTCTAGTCAGAGATCTGGTGAGAGTCAACATTAACACATAAATACACGCACGCACACACACACACACACACACACACACACACTGAACCACAAACCCAGAATCATTTCTGTATTCCTACTATGTTCTGTGGCTACTCCAACTGTGGCCACTGCAATTGCTGTGTTTGATTTGCTGATAAATTAAATGCATGTATATCAAGAATTAATCAGTGCACTGTTCTCTTCAAGAATTAAAAAAAATACTTATACAAACACAGATCATTAAGACTCTTATAGCTCACTGTTTTAAAATTCCTACTTTTGCTCACATCTGTTTTTGTCTCTTTCCACTCTCCTCTTGTGTTTCATCATTGTCTGGCATCGTTAGGCAATGGTAAGTGTGTTATGTTCCTCAAAGATCATAAAACTTCATGCAG
>VUQJ01013173.1:25994-38537 GCA_015108635.1 Andinoacara biseriatus
TCACACATATTATATTAAACTGGTTTCACAGTTGCTCCTGCATACAGAATGATATGGCCTAAATTCACTCCCTTTTCTCATTTATTTCCTGCAGGATTTACAGAAATAGCATGCCAGAAAGAAAAACAGTACAGTAGAACCTATTTCCTGGTTAATCTGCTATTGAGTGCAATACAGTATGTTATATAAGGAGAACTATAAAACAGTCAAATAAGCGCACAAAGGAAGAAACGGGTCAGAGTTTTTGCTAATAAAACGACAAACCAGGCCACTGATGCAAGTTTGTTGATGCTACCACATCTTTTAAAGTTTCTGGTCTCCTGTCCACAACTGCTGCTATTTTTAGAGACACAGAGCACAAAATTGTTATTTGTAAACAAATGGGACACCTTCTAATCCCAAGAACACGAAGAAATGTGCTGTTTTCACAAAGGAGGCCGGCTAGAAATTGGTAAGATAACAGTTGAGGTTGACATCCTTTTGCCTCGCGCTTTTGTTCCCACATTAAAGGAAAGAAAATCAGAGGGAGACGTGAGGCAGGATGGTTATGTTTCTCACAGCGGGGCAGCCAGTGTAGTCACACTTCTGTAGCTGCGAGGAGAATTCAGAATGTAACAGGAGATTCAGACAGAACAGAGGAGGAAAAAATGAGAGAGGGAGAAAATGAGATCCGGGTCGGTAAGGCAGACTGAGCTAACTTCTCAAGAGGCAGTGCTGCTGCTGCGCACCCCCCCACCCCCACTGAAATCTTTGCCTGGAGGAATAGTCATTATGCTCATCTCATCTTTCAGGAGACTAACATTAGTCTTAAGTTCCGTAAAGATTGATAGCTTTGCAGATGACTTTCCTTGCATACATAATTGTGTGATGTCCACTCAGTGACAAAACGTCACTCTTTGCACGGATGCACACTGTAAAAAACAACTAGAACTGCTCACACCTGAAAGTCCATGGCTACGGGCAACCTACAACTAAAGGCAGTGTTAATCTTACTGCCTTGCTGTTTTTAAGCAAGAACGTTTTCTGTTCTTTCCAGAATATGCCTAAAATTACCACGAGGAGGTACTATCGAACGCCTCCTCATTTTCTCTTTTAATTTGGCTCTGGTCAATTAAAGAAAAAAAATGAAACTGAGGTTAAGCAAACAAATCTCCACTCACCACCTATAAAAACCTGCCTACTACAGAATAAAAGAGCTGGCTTAAATAATACTTGAAACTCTTTCCCACTGCTTTAAAAAGCTTGAAACAGCTGACTAAGAAAAAACAATAGAAATTGCCAAAAGAACTTGATGTCCTTTGTCATCTCTTTATACATTGTTAAAATCATGCAGTATTTGATTCACTATAGTTTGTATTTTATTTTAGGATTATTTGCTGTCAGTGTCCTGAAAGGTTTCAGAAACTCAATTTAGTTCACCATGCTGTGGTAAACACTGTCTCAGTTAGCACTGCTTTTTTGGCTTTCCCTGCCCTCAGTTTTCTCTGTCAGAGGTATAAAAAACCCCATCTGCACATACTGACACCTCAGCCTGCAGGTAGAAGACTCAAGAAAAAGTGTGTGCGCGAGTGAGTGTGTGTGTGTGTGTGTGAGAGCAAGTGTGACACAGACAGATGCTGTATACATCTTTAGGATGTGCGTGATTAAAAAGCAGATCATTTAAATCAAACGGGAACATAATTTCTTTATTACAGTAAATGCAGCTAAGGTATGAAGCAAATAATTAATAAGAGGATGGAAGACAATAAAGTGCACATGCACCCACGCAGTTTGCAAAGAGTGATTCAATCTGTTTGGTATTTAATGGAATTCAGTAAATGATATGCCTTGGACTTTGCAGTGGTGAAATCCCAAATTAGCACTCCTATTTTCAGATTCCTCTAAAGCCATTAACAGCTGGTCCCAGAACACGTTTTGATTTACAGCTCTTAATATCGTCTTCACTTTTAAAATCTTGAGTAGCATAAAAACAGCTCTGCTGAGCAGATCAATTCTTGAGGACAGTATGTCATTTCCCTGTGTCATCTTTGAGAGGCACACATAGTGCAAATTGGAGGCTACACTTGTAGCTGTCATGACTACCTCTGAACACCCAACAAATCCAGCAATAGTCAGCGCAGAAAAATACAACGTAGAAATGTTTTGTTTCCACTTTAAACTACACTCACTGGCCATTAGGTAGCATGAGTACTGCGTTGGACCCCTTTGCCTTCAGAACTGCATTAATTCTTCATGGCATAGAATCAATATGGTTTGGTCCATATTGACATGATAGCATCACACAGTTACTGCAGATTTGTCAGCTGCACACCCCTGTTCCATCACATCCCAAACGTGCTCTGTTGGATTGAGATCTGGTGGATGTGGAGGTACAGTGAACTAATTGCCATGCGCAAAAATAAAATAAGCAGTTTCAGCTTTGTGACATAGCAGGTTATCCTGCTGGAAGCAGCCATCAGAAGATGCGTACACTGTAGTTATAAAAGGATGGACATGGTCAGAAACAATACTCAGGCAGGCTGTGGTAAACTACACCAAGAAGATATCCTCCAAGCACTACTATTACTATTGCCTTTCTATTCTCCCCCGACTTCTGGCATCAACAAAGCGTTTTCTCCCAGAGAACAGACCCAGACTGGAGATTTTTCTTTTTTGGACCATTCTCTGTAAACCCCAGAGATGGTAATGTGGGAAAAGACAGCAGATCAGCAGTCTCTGAAATACTCAGACCAGCCCATCTGGCATCAACAACCATGCCACATTCAAAGTCACTTAAACCATATTTCTTCGCCATTCTGATGCTCAGTATGAACTTCGTCTAGACTACGTCTACATGCCTAAATGTGCTGAGTTGCTACCATGTACCAAATATAGTAAACATGTATACAATAAAAAAAAAAACCCTAATGTAATAAATACAAAAACTACTTTGCTGCCATATGGCAACAGAAAATTTTAATTTTTAAGTCTGGTATTGATTTGTCTTTCTGAAATCATTCCATTAAAACTTTTAGATATACAAAAAGATTTAACCACACGCTTTCAAATCCACATTCAAGACCATTAACCTTTGAGCAAGGCCTAATACAACAGGGACTCATCTGCTCCATCTAGTAATGTTGGGTGAAAAGCAAAAAATAAACTAACATTGAGTGGGAAACCATTTGAATGGTTCTTTCACATTATTAAATATAGCTGTGACGAATCAAAAATCCTATCTGGCGTGAAATGAAGCAAAGATATAAGTGGGAGGTGAGAGTAGGTGGTGTTTTGCTCACTCTCAAGGTGGAAAAAGTGGGTGGAATTTTAGAAAAAAAATTATGTTACAAGAGTGGAGAAGAGAGTGCGAGAGTGAGAGTGCATTAGGGAGGGCAATTATTCAGCAGACAATCTAATTTTCTCTTCTGCTGCTCAATACTTTAAAAATTACAACTTCTTAAAAGTTCCCCTTGTTAAGATAACTAATGAAGACTGACAGCACATTAAAAAGGTTTGGAGTGACATTTTAAAACAAGAAATCTCTTAATATAAAAAAAAAACCTACAAAAGAAAATGGAAATTAAAAAAAAGTCTATTTTAAAATTGTAAATAAGCATTATCTTACTGCAACAAACATGACTGCAATTGTTCTGGTGTTTACCTAATCTGTATTAAAGCTCTTGTTAAGCAGGAGCCCAGACCTCGTTCCAATTACAGAAAAAAATCCATTTCAATTTAGGTCACAGTATTAATTTTGGTGACACAGAGATGGCAGAAGCCACCAGACAGTGACAATACAAAGCTAAAATGAATGGGAGCATTTCTTAACACACTGGCTATGTTTGGACCAGATCTTATAGGCAGTCGAAAAGCTGCTTTACACAAGCCTGTGGCAGTACATGGATAGCCCACTGCTCACAGAAGAGACCTAATGCTGCAAAAGAGACAGAATGATGAGCATGAAATAGCCCTAAATTTCTTTAAGTCTCCATTTGCTTCTGCCATATTTTGAAAAGATCTCCGCGTTTCGCCATAATTTCACTACCTTTTAGAGACATTTATCAGGCCAGCAGCTCTACAGCAGCCATTTTTCAGAAAGGAAGAGAAGTGAAAATGGAGCGAGGTGGGAGGTGAGGACGGGCAAGGATGGGAGGAATGAAAGAGGTATAGCAATCCATCTGAGAGGTGACTGCGTACGAGTCAGGAAAAATTTATTGTGAGAGAACAAGTGACTCATTGTGTGTGCATACATGAACAGCTCAGAGAGCTGTTTTGTTTTAAAAGATGCAAAACTACATTGTTCAAAAAGAAATGCTTGTTACATTAGGAGGGCGTGAGTGATGGCGCATTAAAAAAATACTAACAAAACAAAAACAAAGGAAACAACAGAGCTAAAAATGCACAGAGAGGAGCAAATGGGAGTCTCTTGTTTGAGGCGGCCATAACTCAGGCAGATGACGTAAAACATCTACATAATATGGGTCTAGTTAAATGGCTCTTTGCAGGAGGATTTAAAGCTGGTAGCAGAAGGGACATAAATTAGACATAATCACTGGGCCAGTGTTGCAGGCAAAAGATCCACAGTGCACCTGGTTTAATAAAATCTAGACTTCAATTGGTCCATTTCCCTGTATTTTTCAAACCGTTTAGAGGTAACTGTTGCTGACGCAGCTAACACCACACTCACATCACCCGAAGGCTCCTCCTGAAGTGTGGTGTTGTGCAAAAGTCTTGAGCCACCCATCATTTCTTTATATTTTGCTAGGAAAATGCAGTGATTTATTAAAATGTGTGATAGGAGATAGACACACATATCCGGCGGGTGTCGGGCTGAAAGATATATAAACACATGAAGAAAAAAAGAAAGAAGCTCATACTACTGTAGAACCTTTTATTTATTACATCTTGGTAATCTTCTACTCCAAAGCTCTTCTTTGGATGTTGGGTGCCTTTTGCTTACATTTCTGAGTTTATAATTCCATCAATTTTGACAAGCTCCCCAACACTGCTGGCTGAAATGCAGCCCAAACCATGACAGAGCCTCCACCACATTTTACAGCTGTAGACACTCACTGTTATATCTCTCCCCTGACCTCTTCTGTATATACTGATGACGATGTGAACCAAAAGTTTCAAATTTGGACAGATCAGCTAAAGGACCAGATGCATCTTCTCAGGTCCTGTGTCAGGTCTTTGCTGGATTTTTTTTCATATTTCTTAAGGACATGACTTTGAGATACTCTTCATCTGCTGCAGATGTTGCAGTTTTTCTTTTAGTCCTGACACTTCTTCGTTTGTCCTCTACTTCTCACACTATGCCGATAGCTCTTTGTGAATCACCTTGTTGGTGTAAAAATACTATTTTAAGCCTATTAAACCGTGTTATCTTTGGCATTTTTCATAGATTCAACTAAAGAAATGAGAACAAATTATGTGTGTTTTTGTGGCCAGCTGCTAGTGACAAAGTGCTTAAACAGAGAATTTAAAACTGGCACTTTAGTTATGTGTAGGCACAACACTGGTTCATCCTTTGAGTTAGGTGCCTTTTTATGCTTGAATGATTCATAAGGTCAGTGCTGAGTGGCTTGACAAACAATAAAAACATACCTCTGAAAATGGTCAGTTAGCAGGACTGGACTGAAAAGGAGTGAAAGGCAGCCAATGTGCAAAGAAAGGCCTTCAAAGAACTCCAGAACCCTGAGGAACTACTCCTTAAGACTACTTTTAAAAAGTTCAATGAAGTCTGGCTCCTTGAAAGAACAATATAAAGAAATGTGGTGTGGCTCAAGACTTTTGCACAGCACTACAGGTACTCAAAACAAGGTTCTAGTAGACTTAATAGTCCTTAACTACAGTGTGGGCACACAAAACAGGAGAGACTTCTCCCAAGAGTTACAGGAACTATGAAAAAGTTCCTGTGATCCAAAAGCACCCATAAAAACATTTATGAGTTACTTACGTTTCCATGTTGTCGCCCTCTAAAACTGTCTGTACTGGTAGGTAGCCTAGCCGTGGGTGCTTCGCAAAGTACTTCTTAGATCGAAATTTGTTCTTCAGCACTTTGGTGAAATCACGCATGTCCTCACCAGACGTCGTCTATAAGAGAAAAGAAAAGAAAAAAAAAACAAAGAGAGGGGGAGGAAGAGTTTGCATATTATTTATTGTAATGTGTAATTAGTTCATGGATTTCCACACTCTCCTGTGCACGCATTAACAGCATAAGCATTTGTGAGGAAGAGAATGTGTTTGCTAATTAAATACTTAGTAGAGGTGTTCTTGCAGAAGCAGTTTCCGCCATGCAAGCAACCAGCAAATTACCACAAGACTCTGACCAGAGGGAGAGAAAATCCCTTCCAAAGGATGCAGACAACCACTGCTAAACACACACACAGGCAAATACACAGCTCCTACAGTTGACAGATATGCGTAAATGAACAGACTCTATTGAGTTCACTCAGCTTATTGACTAATCCACACAATTTAAGATGGTAGCTTGAGCAAACCTACAGCAATTACAGAAGAGTTATACTAAAGCTGGAGGATAATTTGTGTGTGTGTAAGCGCCTTCCTGTGGGGCTCGAGACACATGCATTTTTTATTCTACTGCCTGTATTACATTATGAGAGAGTAGATATAAGCTGGAAACGAGTCAAGACATTTCAATAAAATGATGAGGCACAGGCAATCACAGTCAAAACGAAACGCAATATTCTCGTAGGACAGCTCAAAACTTTGAAAGTACAGTAATCAATACATCATGGCCCAAAATTGTTTAATATCGCTGACAAAACCAATCAGAAATATGAAGACACTGCTCCCATAAAAATCATAAGCTAATAAAAAAACAATACTGCGGCCATAAAATAAACAGTATGACAAAGATGAGAAAAACTGTTTTATTAAATGACTGTAGTGAGTCTCACCAAAGCCACTATCAATCTGTAACTCTCTGCAAAACATGTTTATTATTCAATATGGAACTGATATTTTCAAAAGCATAAAACTGAAACACAATTTGGTTGGAGCATGGGGAGCTGAATAAGTATAATTACGTATGATTCTGCTGTGTTTTTGAGGAAATAAAGAAAAATAAATTTTAAAATGAAAGAAACTTTTACCACGGCGGTGTTGCTAAAGCTGAACTGTGGGATTTAAAATGAGACAAAGTATCCACATGAGTTTTTGTTAGATTTCTGTCAGGTTGCAACTGCAAGCTTTGGGTGATTTCCTAGAAGTCCTCACTATGCTGAGGTTTAGTAAAGCTCTGTGAAGCTGGATATGTAGTGTTTATAAACCCGGAGTCGAGTTTCAAGGTTTCTCTTCATGATCTTTTATTGATCTGCCTGTAAGCTGTACGTCAGCATTTGAGCAGAACATAGTTTCACCAGGTGTTTTTCTTATATTAAGCTCCATCCATTGTCCCTTTCTTCTCACACGCTGCAGCTGTTTTAGCAGGCACAACAGTCAACACTAAAAACGTAAAATATTAATTTAATCTTCCACTTTTATTTATTTATTTATTTGCACTTTTCAGGCTGCTGTCATGAGCATCTCTTTTCACCCAAACAAAACAGACCTCTGCCACACTGATTACTGTCCCTCTGGCAAGATCTGCCTTCATATCTCCTGCACGAGCGTGGCCCCCTTGAGTTGACAATCATATCCAAGTCTGTCTGGCTCGACTGCATGGCTTGTTGTGCGCTGCAGAGTGTTCCCCTTTGCTGTGGCTCAAAGAGAAGCTCAGCTACACATGGATATACACAAATCAATTGAAATGACATCTCAGTCAGAGTTTCAATTACCTTTGCTAAAGCTTATATTAAGGCCGATTTCCATTTTATTTACATTCATTTTATGGGATACTTTGTGTGCACTGACAAAAATCTCGGGGAATCAGTAACCTCTCGAGTGATTACCCGGTAGCTGAGTACTAATAATTAACCAACAGACGAAGTGTTTGTTGCTGCAGCACAGCTGAGAATAAAATAATGTGTTTTTTTTCTTTCCCCCCCAAACTCAAGTCACAGAGGCAGCTGATGGGCATTTTCACTCAGGGAAGAGTGATCACTGCTCCCTACAGCTACTCCTCCGAAGTCAATATCTCTTCCATTTACAAAATTGAAAAAGCAAATTAAAAGACAGAAATGAGAAACGTCGGGAGAAACTCGAGTCAATCAAAGTATGACGTTAAGCAATACTGAAAAGAGTCAACCCACAAGTAATAGATCCTAATTGAGGAGAAGTGCAACATTCAATTTTGCCAGGCTCCCGCTTCTCTAATATTCATCTCTCTGTGTAGCTGTGAAGTGAAATATTTTCTGGGAGAAATTATAAAAAGATAGCCTTGAGTATTTTACTGTTTGTGCATGTAAATTCCAATTAAGCCAGAGATCTGTTGGGAGTGCTGACGGAGGAAGAAGACAGCGTGATGACAACGGCCATGTGAGAGGATAAAAATCTGTTTACAGAGTCACAATGGAGTTTGTGGACTGACACTCTGTACTTTAAAAAAAAATTTAATTAAAATTCTCACTGAATGTATTTTTACAGAACATATCAACACTCGTGAGAAAGTTCATACAAGGTCACAGAAAAAGATATATAGTTTACTTGTAACAAATAATTATAATGAATAATAATGCATTAATCTTATATAGCGCTTTTCTAGGCGCTCAAAGACACTTAGTGGTGGTAAGCTTCTAATGTAGCCACAGCTGCCCTGGGCCAGTCTGACAGAGGTGTGGCTGCCAATTTGCGCCTACAGCCCCTCTGACCACCACCAAACACACAACTACATTCACACTTAGGCAATGTGGGTTAAGTGTCTTGCCCAGGGACACAATGACAGCATGCGCTCAGATGAGGACTCGAACCAACGACCCTCCAGTTACAAGGTGAGCACCTACCCACTGCGCCACTGCCACCCACACTCAAATATATTTGTACAAAATAAAAATAAAAAAAAATAAATTGGGTAACTGCCAAGATCTTACCTGCATTAAATACTGGTTGTTTGTTTAACTAGAAAATTAATTTACTGAATACTTACTAGTTACTTGCATTAACCATTAATCAATCATCCTACGACCTCACGCTACCTTACTTAAAAGTGATTCTCATCATGCACAGTATATGCAGTATCATATAAAAATGTAGCCATATACTTTTTAAGTCTGGCTTAGTTTGCCTCCTCCTGACCTAAACCGTACACCTAATACTGTAGAATGAAACTGTTCTGAGCCTACAGCTTAATCTATCACAATTAATCACCGAGGCTGCTGTGAATGTCAAAGAGAAAATCCCAGCCAAGTTCAAAAAATCTCCTCCCAGAAGAGTAGAGACTATTTTAGCTGCAGATGAATGCAAATGACTTTGAAACAATGGATGTTTAATAAACAACTCCAGAAACCAGACAAAGAAAATCAGAGTGTAAGACTAGGAGATTAAAATAACAGCATTAATTAAGAGCAAGAGATTGCTAAAGAAATTGGAAATTAAAGTCTGCATAAATATGCTGCTGCAATACATCAGAATTTCCTTAATGTGTATAAAAAGAACATGAATATTCAGGGGTTGGAAGAGCATGAGTCAGGAATTTATGACATCAGGAAAGGAGCAGTTTTAATGAAAGATGAGTAAGGAGGTAACCAAACCCTAAAGTCTGTCTGAACCCTGAATGTGTGTGCTTTCATTAAATGGATGAGTGGATTGTGTGAGCATGTGGAAAAGAGATATGAGATGAGCTAGTGAACAACGTGCGTCCGCATGTGCGTGTGTATGAGTGCGTGTTACTTCCTTACCGGTGTGCAGTATTCCACCATTGGGTAGTTAAGTTTGTGACCCTTGGCAGTGCGCCCAGAAAAGAAGCAGCTCTGACACACGTCGTAGTTGAAATGCTTCAGACTGCGATACCTAGAGACAGAGAGAGGTGAAAAGTGAGATAAGTTGAGATGGGAGGGAGTGTGTGTAGATGTCACTTTCATGTCTTCAGGATATGTTTATAGGTGTGCGTGTGTGCACATATGCAGCACTACAACACAACATCTCCAGGCTACTCTGGAATCACCTGGAGAGCTGTTGACTTCCAAACTAACTCTATCAACCTTTGCTGCATGAATATGTTCATGTGCCCACAAAAACACACACGCACCCACAGGCACACACATACGCACAATGTGCTGACAGAGTGACAGACAGTTGGATTTTCACCAAAGCACAACAATGTGACAACAACTGTCGGGATGTTGTCCTCAGCAGCAGCTGTAGCCAGAAGGCCATTTAACAGCTAAATTGAGACAGGAGCCATTCAGACATAATAGCTTAAGTCTTTTATCTTTCTCTCCTTTCCAGCTCTTCCAAGGTTAGCTGACTGATGAGCTACAAAAGAGAGCTATATATCAAAGGATGCAACAGTGCGCATAACACCACCAAGTCAAATTTGCCATTATGTACTGACACGTAGCATATTACTGCTAAGGGGGTGGGGATAGGGTTTAAGTCACCTTCACTTAGGTGTTGAGGTGGCCCTCATTTAATTAGTTTATTCACTAAGAACTTTCTATTGTTTGGTCTTTTAAGGTGACATCCTCTTAAAATAATATTTGTTTTTTGCAAGATTCCAGTGAATATGGTTTACAAAGAAAAAAACGAAACAACTGATGCCTCAGTGATAACAGATTAGCGTTAAGCATTAATGCTCCTTCAGTTACATATTGCTAATATTGAGCTCATATTCTTGGCTGAAAATGTTCCTGCTCAGTCACACTATAGGAAATATAGGACAGCAACCCCCTTTTGAGTAGGAAAAACTAATTAGTACTTGCATTTTTTTTTTTTGCTCATTTGCTATTGTAACAAAAACAAACTTACGAGTTAGTTAAAACCAGTGTGGATAATTATTTTCCACTAACACAAATATGTTAGCAATTTAATCAAATCATTTGTACCTATAACCATTTACTACTACTATTATTAAATTTTGAATTACTAGCCCCACAAAATACTATGCAAAAGTTTCTTCAAGACCTTTTGGCTCGCCAGGATTTTGTTGTAGAAGCCATTAAGATGTAAATATAATTCCTGCAAAGGACACGTCTGCAAATACAGACAGGAAATGGTGCATGCAGAATATGACCCAGTGGCACATAAACTGTCAGACTAATTTGCAAAATTGAGTTAACATATATACAATCCATTCAAACACATCTGTTGCTTGAATGATCCTTGCATCAGGCTCGTTTAAAACCTGCTGATATTCAGAAGAACAGGAAAACGACTTGAAACCCAGTTGGTGTCATGTCTCAAGACCACACAAAATGCCTGCTATGCATTTTTCTTCCCCTTTCATTCTTGCTCCCTGCCTTTCCTTCCCACTATCGCTCTCTCTCATCGATCAATGACACAACTTGGGAGATGTGTGCTTCATCAAATGCCTGAGCGTTTTTCTCTTTCTGCTGGCAAAGCAAGGTACCTGAAGGAGGCAATCCTGCCATCCTACCTTACTTAGAAACACGGGGTTCATACCCATCTCCAATACACACACACACACACACACACACACACAAAAAAGCTATTTTAGGGCGCTCAGTAGAGAATTTTTTTTTTTTGCTTTCAACTAAATAAACCTGTTGATCTTTCTTTATTTGTTGTTACTGTGTAGTAGTCAAATAAATAAAAGCATCACAGGGTGGGCTTCTATCATTTGCTGGGTGATCAGCCCTTTGAAACTTTTGTGTTTGTGGTAGTGTACTGCATGTTTGTGTGTGTAAGCGTGTCATTGTATTTGTGAGTATTTGTGAGTATTTGTGCATGTTCCACTGCAAACCTTCAGATGGTATTTAGTCAGTGGTGTATCAGCTGCTGACATTTAGATAAATGCCTGCCCTCCAGAGCAGATCTGCCCTTTATGCTCAACCAGGAGAAAACAATGCAGAACACTTCTAGATTTGGTGTGTGTGTGTGGAGCCTGTTACAAGTTGCAGACTTTATCACCTTTATTTATTTGGTATGTTCCACAAATGCTGACTTGAATGCTAAATATGAGTGTCAGTGTGTGTATTTACCTGAAGCCAACAATAGGACACTCCTTGCAGATGTTACACTTGGCCTGATGTTTTGCTGTTTCTGCAGCAGCTACTCTGTGCAAGACAGGAAGCCAAACCATGGATTGAGGCTCCAGGCGCATCCAATCAATGAACTCCCTTGGCTTTAGCTCCACCTTATTGTTTACCTGGACATAAAAAGGGGCAGGATTAAGAGTTAGGCTTTTAAATCAAATGTTTATCAATCGCATGATTTACAGTTTCTATAAAAGTTCTGCAATGAGAGCTGTTAAAATGTAAAAGCATGAGAGCATGAGAGAAAAGTACAGTCATGGCCAAAAGTTTTGAGAATGACACAAATATTATATTTTCACATGATCTGCTGCCCTCTGGTTTTCATGTGTGTATGTCAGATGTTTTCATCACATACAGAAATACAATTGCAATCATATTATGAGTAACAAAAGCTTTTATTGACAGTTAGAATGAGTTAATGCAGCAAGTCAATATTTGCAGTGTTGAC